>WAAD01018364.1:3231-113303 GCA_013389945.1 Fregata magnificens | reverse complement strand
TCTTTTTGTCTTCCTTGAGGCAGCAAGACAGCAAAGTCTGTCCCCTGACAACAGTAGGTTTTCTGGATGCTAAGGAGATATGAAGAGTGGTCCTGGCTCAGGAGAAGAATGTTGTGAGTAGTTCATCCAGTTCCTTGGAGGCTTGAATTTCACTGGGATGCAATTCCTTTCCTTGCAGTTAATTTGCTCCATGACTAGGTCCTTCATCGTACAACTATGGACTCACAAGGTTTAGAAAGGGTTCTTCTCTTCGAGGTATCCATGAAATGTGGTGGTTATGGGATATCACAGCCAATTTTTGAGATGTACATGTACTTACACATGCTTTGTTATGCAGGTTTCCGCCAGCTGTTTCACCCCATGTCTCACGGACTTTGCAACTGTCCCGATGGGTGAGTAGATAAAGAATGAGGACAGAGGAGGAAGGCAGGTTTCTGAAAGCACCATGCTGCATATTAAATACCAGTTTCCATCTGTAATTCACATCTGGTAACTAATCTCAGTTCCTATGCCCATTTGAAAATCGAACCAGCGCAATTTCCCTTCCTCAGAGGCATGATGTTTGTTAGTTGATACCAACTGTAATTCTATTGACAATGTAAGAGGCCAGCTTGATTAAATAGCTTCCAGTTTCCCCAGCATGGAGTTGGGTTTTGAGTTTTCATTATTTAACATCTCAACCCCCTAATAAAGGTTTTCAAGGGTGTTTTAAATATAGTTTAGCAGTTAAAGAACTATTGAAATATTTAGATGTAAACTAGAAGGATCGTTAAGGACAATTCTCTCTCCAGTTACATTTATTAAAGTTAATTCTTTGTGGAACCATACAGAGCAAAAATCAGGATTTCATTTCCATATTGTAAGTTGTTTAGTTTGTTTTTGTGAGAGTGTTGTGCAAGCTCTGGCCGCAGCTCACCACAGCTCACTTGGGATACGTTGCCCTTTTGTGTAACGCTGGGCACGTTAGTAAAGTTACAGATAATGATGATGAAAAATCCTGTCTCATTCTGCATTAATAAATTAAATGTTGGATTATTTTGTTGGACTACTTTGTCATAGTGCCATTTTATGAGAGATAGGAGTAAGACTATCTGCTAAAGGAAGCTGTTTTCTCTTGTCTGGACTGCTTATTGAGTAATGATGATCACAGGCTCCTGCACTAAGTACAGCCCAGTTTGAAAACTGTGTGGCATTCTCTGTGTAATGTTTATACAAATATCAGTATACTCAATGCTGGGAGCCAATGGCTGTTACATGGAGATTATTGCAATGTATTTATAATGTGGTTTTACAGCATTTAGCAACATAGATCAGTCTTTGATAAATGGATGGCAATTTAGGACAGAAAAGTACCCTCCGGGGCTAAATACTGACGTGTTTGTACTTTAAAAGTAAGCAGTTTAAAAAGGTTTTGTGGACATGCAGCATTTAAATGAAGCCAAATATTAAAAAGGGGGAAAACTTCCTGGGGTGGTCTTTTGTTTCAGCCTTAACAGTTATCTGCTATATGACACAGAAGGAATGCATAAAAGCAGTATTGGGGAGATTCCACTGTTGGGATCCAAAAAAGCCAACAACAAAAAGTTAGTAGGAGTAGGATTCAGATTTTCAGGGGTCTATTTGCCCAGCATGTGCCAGGTTCTTTTTGTAATAGGAAAAGTTAACACAGCATCCTTCACTGGTAGGATCAGTGTCAGGGTGAACCCCCCCAAAAAAAGTGGGAGTTTAACAGAAGGATTAGTTCCCAAGGTGTTAGGTGCGAGGCAGATGTCGGGCAGAAGCACAGTGCTTTAGCCAGCTGTTGCCTCTGCTTTTTTAGTCCCTCTGACGTTGTAGTATTGACTTTAGGGATTAAATGAACCACTTTCCTGTGAAAGTTAGGAAGTGTCTGAGGAAATTTGGTGTATGCAGCATGTGGCTGGCCAGATTGCCTCAGTGGTTACTTGAAGTAGGTGTCTGGCTCAGGGTCTTGTGGAGCCCAACAAATAAACCACCAAAATGTGTCATATCACCTCCTTCTCTAAATGATTCATTCGGGGCCTTCTTAGGTGATGAATGTCTCCTTCTCCAATAACTTGCTGCTTACATTATGAATTCCTTGAAAATTGACTCCCTGGGACATCTTTACAGGGGACATCAAGGGTCTCAATTTAAATTTAATGAATATTATGTAATTTGCCAAGGACTTCTACAATGCATTAAGAAAATCTGCTTCTTTGAGGCCAGGGCTTTGTCAAAATAATGGCAGCTTAAATGGCATCCTTTAAAAGCAGCTGCTGACTCTCCAGCTATGAGTATTTTCTTTTTCCTAATGAAATGTTTTCCCCATTAAAGCAGCTTATTTCATTAACTTATAATTCATAGCTTAAATATGCTTATATTTTGCTAATTGTAGATTACTTAGTACTTATTTTTAAGGAACACTGAAGCACAAAATGCAAAAAGTCAGGGGGTTTTTAAGAGAAAAGTCTTGCCTTGTGCCTAGCAATTGCATTTGAATAAGCATTTTTCAATACACTATTTTTAAGGAGTTTTTACATGCTGTTTTAAACTAAATCATTAAATGTGTGTAACAAGAAACAATTTAAAGTGTTCATGCAATTTATAGCTTTAATTCCTTTATAGATATGTGCTCCAATATTTTATAGTTATGATTCAAAAGCTACCACAATTGCATATTTTAAATTGTAAGGTAATATTGTGATATCCCACATTATTTTTTTCCAAAATATACAGAGCCAAAGTATCTAATATACCCTTTTGTGTATTGTAGAAGTTAAAAATGAGCTCTGCGAGAATTAAGGTTTTTCTAGAAAATTGTGCAAGCCTATGTGTTGAACTGCAGTGCAACTAAACTTGGGTGTGTAGCCTCAGGCACTCCTTTATCCAACAGGCTAGCATCAAATTTGCTTTCTTTTCTTTGTGAAGTGGAGGACAAGAGAATAGGAATCAGATTACAACAGATGCTAGGTACTGTTCTTACGGACCAAGGAAAAAAATATTGACACTTTGTGAGATGTGGTCTTGACTTTTTTGTGTGTTGAGAAACATCAGTACCAGGTTTGTGTGTTTCCAGGATCAGATCTAGAAAAATTCCTATTTCTTATATTTTCACATTTTAAAACTTGTATAAATAACTATTTCTTTATTGCTAAGGGCCAGATTATTGTTGGCTACAATATGCGTAACAGTTCACTTGATTAACGTTGCTGCCATTTGAGACCCTCTCATAATTGGCCTCCTCATAATCCACACACAGAATACTGTGAAATAGGGTGAATTTTAAGTTGAGACACTAAATGAAAGGAACATCCAACAGCAGTGGGGAGAAATAAAATAATCCTAATTAAAAGCAAAAGAATTGTGTGATCTGAATTAAGATTCAGTTGGTGGGTACTGAAGGGTATTTTTTCTGGAAAGTATTTTTATTGTAACTGTCCAGTGTAATTGCTTTGGAGAAAACCTCATCCTTCATGTTTGATGGTGTAAACTTTACTAGCTCTTTATAAACGAAATATTAAGTTAAGGACTTGTGCTTAACTTTTGTTTCATCGAACATGATTTCAGAGAGTTGAAGCAGCATTTTATTGCTGGAGTTGATCATGACAGAGTTATATTTACTAATAGGGTCTTAGCTATTCTTTTATCTGTTTCATGATTTTCTGTGTAGTTTTAAGTTCTGAACATTTCACCACAGTCTATTTAGAGCATTATTTAAAACTCGTTCCAGTTCTCTTCGTTCTTACGCACGCCGATGTGCTAAACTACTCCAGAAACCAGCTTAGCTCTCACCATATTTGGAGGCTGTTCCTCTTCTTTGCTCTCGGACTGTTTTGGATGGGGACTTACNGGTGTGGTGGTGTCCCCCTAAGACTAGACAGTCGCCTTAGTCTTAGGGGAAAGGAAGCAAATAAGCAGACGAATTTCCAAATGCACGTTGGTCAGGATGGGTTGGTCAGGGTGTTTTTCGTCTGCACGCCCACAAAGCTTTTCCATTCCCGTTTGGGGTTACTACGCAAAAGTGTGTTAGCCAAAAAGCGTTCTAAATAAAAGGTAGCATTTGTTGATAATGTCCTGTGGGATGTCATTAACTTGTCTGAAGAGTTGCCGATGTTAGAGATGGTTTCTGATAAATACATTCAGTGTCTTTCTCGTCTAACTTAAAAATAGAATATTCAGCTTCGATTCATCAGTTGCAGCCAGTTCATCTGAATAAAGAGGAGAGCACATTTTTCCCTGTACATTTTTCCCTAAGAAACATGTAGACTTGCAAAAGACAGCTGCTGTAACTGAGTACGTAGGTAGCTGTACTTTGTGGTTGAATGTGTGTTAAAAAAAAGCTAGCATTGGAGAAAAGAGAGTTCTTCTGTGAAAAACCTAACCAAAGCCCCTTTCACAACCACAGTATCTCTCGAGAAAGTCCCAGTGTTTTAAGGTGTTCAGAAATAAAGTAGGAGAAAACCAATCAGCAGTTTGATAGTCACCGTACTGAAGATTGGTCAAATGCTAATATGTAAGGTAGCTGTAGAAGGCAACAGCATCTCACTCAGAATATAAAAGGTGAAGAACGAGCTTGTTGAGTTTCCTGTGGTAGGCATGAGAAGCAATAACTGATTCCTTACAGGAGGCAATAACTGACTAGCTACAGTAAGCACCACACTTCAGGAGTGTGCTAGATGCTGTGAACACAAATAGTAAGAAATTTCTCAGATTTTCTTAGTGCCTGGAAAAAAGTACACAAATTTTCCCCAAAAGTAAATTGCTTGAATTACAAGCCCCTGGTTTTATTTATTTATTTATTTATTGCCCAAAGGACAATTAGCAGATACACAAAATATTAAATCTTTCACTGCTTTATTTGATTCCTCCTTTGACTTGTCTTCGAAAGAAAAACTGTGGCTTTTAGTCTGACAAAAGGCTAATGGAGTCAATGCTTTGTTCAAAGACTGACATACAAAGAAGGAGTGATGCAGTTGTAAAGGAGATATATTAGGCTAGTAGAGTTCTTTTTACAAAAAAAAATCTTTCTGTGAAATGGTGGTCTTCTGGCAGGAGCACTTGTTGCGATGTCCTGGGAAACATCCTTCCCTCAATAAATCCCCATACAAAGTAGCCGTCATTCTAGCTTGGGAAGAGATACTAGCATAGTACTGTCCAGTTGAAATAACCACTCACTGCAATCCCAAATACAAAGTGATACTTCTTCTGAAGTATTTTAGAAGGCAATGCTTTCTCTTTAGAGCACTTAAAAAGACACTGAGGGATAAGATCATCACTTATTATAAAATTTTCATCTTGTTCTCATTGGTAACCTGGGACTGGTACTTGCACAGCTGAGTCAGTATCTGAAAACCTTTGAGCAAGTTGGTTGTATCCCTTGCAGTTTGCCCGGTAGCAGATCCCAGCCTGACATTTGGATTATTGTTATCCTTTTGCCGCCGTACCTAATGGAACTACCGTATATTATATCAGCTTGTATCTCTCAACTGCTGGATATTAATTATTTAGATCATTGGAAAACTGAACCTCCCCTGCTTCCCACAGGTATAAAATGCGTTTATTTTAGATGTGGCCCTGGACTTTACACTGTTGCTGCCCATGAGAAAAGCTGGCAGCGTATCTGCTAAGAAACCATGAATCTCTTGTTCTCAGACCACTTCTCAGCAGCAGCAAAACTCAGGAGGCTCACTCCTGTTTAAAACTTTTTTTCCTTATTTTGTCTCTAGACCCTTACTAAGTAGAAAGTTGTGGAATTCTGAATAAGTGCAATTTTTTTTCCCAAACTTTGACATTAATGTCAAATTTTGGCATTATACCAGGTCAAAATGAGCTTAAAAGGCCACTGAATTTCAATACTAAGTTATTCCCACTTTGCACCGGTTTTAATGACTATCTTAGATCCAGGGCAGCAGACCCTTACCAAACCTGTTTTCAAAGTAACAATTAGCTTTGCTGACATAGAGGAAAATTTAGGGCTGAGTATAAATCCTGGTCCCTAGGAAGGAAATATTTTGGCTTGTCTTGTGGTAAAGTTACACAAAAAATAATGTTTGTAGCCCAGGATTTTTGTGAGATGGCAGTAGCATCCATCTGTTTCTTTCTGAGACCCTTTTCTTCCTCTGGCACACAGCTAAACAGTTGAAGACATTGATTTACACAGCTTCAGTTCTGAATATAAGCTTTCTCTTCAGCTATTGAAATACTTTCTCACATATTGGTGCACCTGTACTTTCAATTTGGCTTCAAATCAGAGTAGAGCGTGCACTTTGGCAATTCGTACAAATTAGTTGAATAATAATAATAAATAAAATGGCATACTGCCCAAGCACGTTGCATTTTCTTTACTAATATAATTGCTCATTGAACATATTTTCCAGATACGGTTCTGTATATTTAAGTATGTATCTGAATAACTGCACTTTTAAATTCAAGAGTCAAGTAGCTACTTTGTATGCCGCGCTTATCTTAAATAGAGTTTGATTTAAAACATTTATCTTCCCCGGTATCATCTCCCATGTCAAAGCACATTTAAATCATGCTCTGTTCCTAATATCGCTCGTGTTTAAAATGGTATCTGAGTACAAAAAAGTTTGATGAGCGCTCTGTTGTTTGCCCACTTTGTAGTTATTAGCGGCTCTGTCATTGTTTTGAATATCGCTGAAGTTGAGAAGGAGAAGCTTCAGCAAAGTAAACTTTTAAAAATTAAAGCCCAGGTCAGACTGCAGGGTTAGCAACACTAGAAGACGGCAATTTAAGATGTGTCCAATTATGCAAAATCCTGTGTTGAGCTACAGCCTCAAGTCTCCATTGGGATCTGTGAGGTTGCCTAAGTAAAAATACCAGAGGAATTTCAGGAGGGTTTTTCATCTGTTTCTCCCTTAATCTTGACAGGGAGTGATGCAATTCTGGCAGTACTCCTTGTTTTTAGATCAGTAACTCAAAAGGAAAACTCTTATTCCAGGAACGTGTAGTAGGCGCATCACTTCGGTGAAGGCAGCAGACCCAGCACGAGAAATTGGAGGCGCTTGGCGCCTTGTCGCGTTTTATTGGTTTGCACAGGTAGAACATTCAGGTAACACCTCTGAATCTAGAAATAAATCAGTTGAGGGACAGCAAGTGACCCACTAAGGCAGAGCAGATTTTACTGATTATATTCTTAATAGTTAAACCAAATGCCGTCACATCCAAGTGTTTTTTTCCCAAGATCTTGACTTTTCCTTATCCTTAGTTTATCTTTTCCTTGAGATAATTGGAAAGCACAAGCATGCGGTGGTGCCAAACGGTGGCTCCCAGAAAGGCTGGAATGGAGAGGTCAGACTCAGTTTACTCGGATGATTTGTGTGGGAGTTAGGATAATTAATTTGCCAAAAAAATCTACTTTACTTCTCTTTTCTGGGTGAAAGGAAAACGTCATGTGCTATGCTTTTAAAGTACTTATCCCCAAGCCAAAACACTGTAGTCTTCCTACTTCAGAAAACCTCAAAACTTACCACCATTACATTTTCTCAACTTCTGTGTGAATCTGAGGTATATGGTTTCATAATTTTGATCTTTTGTATGAAAGCATTCTTAATAAGAGAAACAGATAGGTTATGTTTAATAAAAACAGAAACACAGTTCTGAATATGTTTAAACAAGTTTTTGCATTGATAAACAAAGCTACTGGGTATTTTTTTCAATCATGAGACACAAAAAAAGTCATCGGTACTTACTAAAGAATTTGTACAGTGCTCAGGGCAAGTTACAGCTGGATCCTCTTACAAACCTCAATCTTTTCTAATAAATGACTCATAAAACTGTTGTAGCTATGAAGCTTTTCAGAAAATTTATATAATTAAAAGGGATTTTCACCATTTGAACAAATGTTAAGTTATTGTAAATATCTTCTTGTAATAGGAGGAAAAAAACACATGTTGCTTTTGCAAAGCATTTCTCTTTCAAGCAGCCCAGAAATTGAGTTTCTAAACTGACAAATTTACTATGGTAATTGTTCAAATGTTTTTGACAGAGTGACGCTTCCTACTAGGCAGGGCTAAGGCACCTGGAAGGAGAGTCTTGTGCATCTCTCTGTGTAATTAGCCGAGTACGTGGGAATTTGCTGTCCAACTAAATCTGTAACAGTTCTACTGAGCCAAACAGCCTTTTATTTTCTTATGCGAGGAAAGTGAATGTATTTGTAAATACTACTCAAATTCCATTAAGTCATTGACAAAGGAAGTAAATTCTAAATCCTAACTACTTCTGTCACCCTCCGGGATCTGCTCTCATCCTTTGATGTTGTTTAGCCCCCAAGACATCTCTTCTGCCTTCCACAGCACGCAGGTGAAATCCTGTTTTAAGCTTTCCTTCCATCAGTAGCTTTTCCTCCCCCTCCACGATCTGCCACATCGAAAGCACTTACCTCTGCTACCTACTCAGCAGGCAGTATCCGTGTGGAGTCAGTCAGGAGACCGTCTGGTGAGGCAGCAGGAAAAGCTGCCACTGAGAAGATAGTGACACAGCCTTAGAGAGGAGAAAAAGTTGAATTTAAACATCTATCTTCTTCATGTCCGAACTAGAAGAAACAGTCAGTGCAAGTCTAACCAAGAAGGCTGAATTATTTCTTCCCAACCAAAGCACTAGCAGGAAAGAAATTCCCAGTCAATTTTTAAAATATCTAATGACTCACTGGGATGGGACCTCTCATTTCACCAAGTGCTATTGGGACATTTTTATCATAGAGTAACTCAGGTTGGAAGGGACTTCAGATTGGATCATCGAGTCCAGCTTCCCATGTCTTCAGGCAACATCATCTTTCCAGGAAACCTGTGGGAATTAAATAGTTTCTTCACAGGAATGTGACTAACTCTCATGTTTTTGTATCTCAAAATGCAGAATTGAACTAGGTAACACCTTTTAAGATGTAGAAAAAACCCCCAAACCAAAACCCCCTTGCGATCCATTATTCTTCTCTGTTGTCCTATTTATGTTAACAGGACTACATTTGTGAGTAATGGGTGTGGGATTAGATCATCTTCTAGTCAGCTGAATGGTCTGACACTGCAAAACATCCTAGAGATGTGTAAAGGTAAGTATTGTCTCTATGCTGACATTAAAAGTGAATACTGCTTCTAGGAATCCAAGAGAAACCTTTTATTCAAGCTAATATGGACTATAATAACAGGTAATATTGAAACTTATGTTTTTATTCTGATAAAACTAATAATATTCAAGCTATATGAACAGCAAATTATTACTGAAGCAATAAGAAAAACCACAAGCCTTTTTTTAAATTATTACATTACTATATGATTATATATTCTCCAAGGGTCATGTTAGAAAGCGCCAGCTTGTAAAAAGGATAAAACTGTATCTAATTATAATGTCAAATAAAGTTCCCATTGACAATGAGGGAGAAAAAAAAATAAAAATCACTTGGGACCTATAAACAGATTTAGATGTAGAATAAAACATGGAATATTCAGTCTATTGGTTTATCTACTGATATTACAGAGATAAAAATTTTAATAATCTAGAATACCATAGAATACTTGGCAAAGAATTTAAAACATTGTGATGTCACCATTAAATGTGTATTTACCCAATAATGAGATTAAGGAGGTAAAAATGGAAATCATTGCAACTGGAGTGGAAGCAAAATCAAGAGCTTAGCAAGAGCTTAGAGGACCAAGGTTTCTCTAGCCCGATCTTCTGGTAAGAATGGTGACGTGCTATTAGAGGCTTGCAAAAAAACATATAAAGACCAGGCAAGCAGTTCAAAGACAATAGATCTTTTCTTACTCTGTATAGCTTTGAATTCAGTGTTAGAAGAAAGTGCCTTTTTCTATGCATGGCCACCACTTCAGGAAACTACCTGTTTCAGAACAGCACACTGAGACCTCCAAGAGTGAGCAGCTCTAAAGGCAAACTGAAGTTTAATACAGACAGGGGTGAAGTACAGATAAAAGTAAATTGATCTATTCAGTGAGTACAGAGGTTGAAAACACATGGATTTTTTTTTTAATGGAGTGAAGAGAACCAAGGAAAGGTAAACCTTTTACAAATGTTTTGATTGTGGCAGCAATAAGAGAAAGCTCATCCAAGATGAGCCAATCACTTAGTTTTTTTCAAAAAGGAAAATTCTATGAAATGCGTCTTTTTTACCTAAAGGTAAACAAATACCTACCATAAGATTAGACCAAAGCTACAAGTCACAGGGGGGGGAAAAAAATGTTTCTGTGAGCCAAGTTGAGTTGATTTAAACCAAAATAGTAAAAAAGCAATGTAAATAATATTAAGCAAACAGAACACCTTTAAGGCTGCTATGACTTTGTATTAAGTTTGCTAATATGTACGGCACAATGTATCTACTATATATTGTTTAAGCACTTATATAGATCTTTTCTATATTTGCATTTATTATGAGTTGGATAATGATTGTATCCCCATTTGTGTAGAAATTATAATTCCAATGGATAAAAAAATCTGGGAATTAATCTTGTTGATGCTACTGAAATGAATTACCCTAAGTAGGCTAGATATATGAGAAAACAATATAAATTCATCTAAATTCAATTATTAAACAAAAGGAATATTGTATTTAATTGAATTATTAAATTGAATCAATTTACTTACATTCATCCTTATCCTTCATAATTTTAGAGATGATAGATCTCTTCCTCATACACTGTGTTGTTACACACAGACAGAAAGAGGAGAATAATCTCTCTTCCATTTTTTAATTCCTGTTTGATTTTTTTTCAGCTGTGGATGAACTAATTACTAATCAGAACTAGGGGAATAAACTGAGGCAAAAAAAAAGTATTCTTATACAATAGAAAAGGGTAGTGTTGTCAAAACCTGGTTTAAGACTTCAACAAACTGATACTGATGTTCAGCCAGTACTTCAGTGAGCTCAGTAGCTTGACTTTCTTCAAAATTTAGAGAAAACTTGTATGACTATTTCTAAATTTTAAAAAGTTGAATATAGTAAGGTTAGAAATAATAGAAGTTATTGTGAATGTATTGAAATGCCATTATTTTTGACAGATTTTTTGAAATCTAACTTTCTTTAATTGTTTCTGTCAGTGACACCCATTTATAGTGGATAAGTGGAAAACAAAACAAAGAATATGAAACTGAAAACACCTAACCCAACTGCTTGAGACGTCTCTAATTGTTCAAGTCCAGTCCAAAGTCTGCTCAAGCTGAAACCAGAAGAGCACAACAAAAGCTAAATGGGGAGAGATATAAACCAAGCATGAGAAGGGCATGAACTGTGCTCTGATTTCCATATAAGCAAAATCATGGTTTTCTTAATACTGAATGAAAATAAGTAAAAAGCATTTTATCTTGGTTTGAAAGAGTGGAATTCGGCCACGGTACTGATGCTCATAAAAGAGAAATTATTTTTAATCCTCACATTTTATCATGCATTTATCATTATTTAACCCCTCTGAACTCCCATAAAGTAAGCTGATACAGGCTTAGGCTGTAACTTGTAACTTATGTTTGGAATCCCAAGTCACTGGAGTGAAGCAAAACTCGTGGTTCAGAAAGGCACAATATTTTTACCCAAAGAAAGCAAAACAAAAAGAAAAGAACAAATCTCCTTTTGAAATAGACTTTATTATTTGGGTTTGCTGGACTTATGTTTTTTTCTAAGGGAGACTTAGGGTACTTAATGTACAGTAATTAAAAAATTGAGGATTTATTATGATACTTCAAGATATCATAAAGGCTTATGCAATCCGGAGTTCAGATTGCAATTGGTCTAGTTCCTTGGAGCTGTTTAAGCTAGAAAGAACTCCTAGGTTTCACAGTCCAGGTTTTTATGAAGCGTATTATCCCAAATGGGTCAATCTGAAAATCACCGTAGTAAGAGCTTGTTGTATTTGGCTGGGATCTGCAATTGTTAGGAGTCAGTCCAAAATTCAGTGAAGTCATGGATTTTCATCAAGTCAGTATAGATTAGTATGGACTAGATCTGTCACACTTCAGCTAACAATGACCTTTCCTTACATGTATGTGCATTCCCTTTCTAAATTCAATTACCAAAATATCTATTTCTTAAGCTCTACAAAGTACTTTTCTTGGGAAAAATACCTTGCCTGTCAATTTTTCAACCAGTGATTATAAATAGTCATGGTAAATCCTGCAAACTACAGTGAGACTAATCCTGGGAGAGAAAGACTTGTGCAAGCATCAAGAGCACAGGTATCCAATTTTTCCAAAGAAAGGCAAGCACATTTAAGTATTTAAATCATACATGAATTTTGAAAAAGATGCACCAATAAGTTCAGGGAGTTTCTTTGCATTACTTTTCTTGAGAAACTGTTGGGCCAATTTCCACCCGAATTTATCATCACATACAAAATTGCTGCAGTTAAGAAAATTGCTGTTTGATATATAAAGGGGTGAATTGTTCTTCTGAAAGCAAGATATTATAGGGTTTGGCAGTTGTTATATTAGGTTTTATGAAGTGTGAATGTTCTACAATGTTTTCCTGTACCTAGTGGGCTCGAACTGTTGATACATCTCTGAATGAATCTTGTAAACGGTGGTCCCATGAGTACACTCCAATTTTGGAACCTTTGTTACAGCAAACAGAATAAAGGTTTTGATAATCAAGTAACGTACATGCTCACTGTAGCATGTAAATTACACCACTTCTGTTTCTCTAGATTCACTTTAAAAATATTTGATTGGCACCACACACTGTGTATATGGTTACAGAGTTTTTTTACATTCACTGGCGTATGTGGGAAAGTTTTTTGCAATACACTGCAGATTATTCATTGATGCAAGTGAATCTAAGGACAGTGTTGAGGTACTTAAGCTGGCATTTTGGTTGTCTGGGCCAAAATAATGTGGAGACTCCACTGAGCTAGACTCTCTTGTGTAATTAAGATGCTTATGTAGTTCCTTTTAAAAGTGGAAGTGATACTGGCCTTTTTAAAATTTTATTTTAATGAAGGGAAAGAGAGACAAGAGCAGGATAAAGAGCACGTTAGTGATTCGAGGGCTTGGCAAAGCTGTAGGAAATTCAGGTTCTCCGTCCTCTTCTGCATGAATGTATTAGGGTCCCAAACCATCTGCTTTCCAGGAAGATGCTTTTGCCGCTGGCTGTCATAGCCTCGGGCACAAGGACACTCCACTTCTGTAGCTAAAGTTTTGCCAGCATTGCAGAAAACACACAAAGTATGGGGCTAGAAAAGGCAGATCTAAGTTCTCTAATTCAGTAATGATAGTATTTGGTGCCTTAAAGCTACAAGACCTGTTGATGAACGTTCAGCGTTAAAGGCGATGCTACTCATGTTTATGCATAATATTAGAGCTAGGCACTGAACCCTCAGAGGGTGATGGTGGTGCTGGGCTGTAAACATTGAGGAAGTTTTACTGGTGAAAATGTAGGTGCAAACGTGACTTGAGGAGTCATACTTCTGTACCTAAGTGCCTACATTTTATTCTTGTCTTGCTTTTTGTGTGTGTGTCCTTTGGCACGTGATGGCTTTGGCGATTTGCCACAAATTATGCAGAAAGCTGTAATGGAGACGGAACCTGAACGAAAGCCACCCATCTTTCAGGCTAGTGATACAACCAGCAAATCAGCCTCTGGCCCTGCTGTTCTGTTCTGGATGATCCCTGTAAAGAGGATCCGGTTTGTTTGTAAGTTATCCTCACGATGGCAGATCCTAGCGGGTCCGCAATGGAGAAGTCTAAAAGGCTTAATTAGGGCCTGCTGGTGTGACCAAGGAGCTATTTAAAAATAGCTGTGGTAAAAACCCGCAAGTCCAACAGGGCAGAGAAGCCTGTAGGGACACTGACAGCTGTCTTGGAGTGGTTACATCCACACGGACTGGCAGAAGTAAAAAAAAATTCACAATGGAGACAAGCTCCACGATCTTAGTCACCTGCCTCAAAAGTCGTACTCTCCCAGTAGGGTAGAGCCTTCAATTACGCATCGCACGCTTTTCCTTTTCCTGCAAACTCTCTGGTTCGTTCGTCCATCCGTCAGTCAGAACCGGCTGTGGGCTCTGTGCTTCCACGTCAGCTGCTGAGGCATTAAGGCCAGTTCATCTCACTTGGATGTTGCAAAATAATTAGTTAACAAGTATGAAACATATCAGATGCAAGACAGTTGAGGGCCTGTAAAAGTCTCTAAGAAATGAGTCTTTAAAGCTCCTCTCCTCTTATTAATTGAGAGGGGGCAGGGAGAGAGCAAGAGGTATAATTTCAGCTCTTAACGTGAGCACAGTAGATCCTGTGGAAAAAATTAGATGTGAATAATAAGGCAACCCTAACTCTGTTATTTCTCAGCTTTGGAGCATTTGACTTTATAAACTTATATTCCTAACATTTCTTAATCTGTAATTTGATGTAATTTTAACATAAGGCTATTTCTTAATCTATAAATTGATATAATTTTAACATAAGCCTTTTTTCTACTGGCACTGGGAGAAGTTATGAACTCACTCTAATGCAGGTGAATAAGCTTACACCTTTGGAGAGTAACCCGAGAGTAAGCAACCTTATTAAGGAATTTAAGAGTAATGATGCTGTTCATTGGTGTTCCAACAGGCATCAAGGTGTCAGCAAGGTTGGGAATCTCATGATGTATGCTCTGGAACAGCCTGTTCTTATAGTTTTAAGAGGCATGAGCTGGCACGCATATTTTTGCCTCTGGGGCTTTCTGCTGGAGCGGTGCGCTTTGTTGGGCTCTCCTCAAACCTCCGGGTGCTGCTCCTGGGAGATTCTTCCCTGCGTGGGGCGAAGGTGCAGCACCCAGTCGTGCTCTGCTGCATTCCAGGAGTGCTGCCCGAGCCCAAAATAGAAACTCCTAACAACCAAAGGTGAGAACTTTGTTTTGTAAATCAAAGAAAAGTGTTAGTTACTAAGCTGGGGGAGGCCACGGAAAAAACAGTTATTTAGCAGTAGATCTATCCTGGAGCATAAAAAAAATATACATACAGTTCATAAAGACCGTGGATTATAAATTTGCGTGTTTTAGACCAAATTCTGTTCTTAACATCAAGAAATTCTGTGCAAGCCCAAGCAACACTGACAAAAGCAGTATTGCTCGGTAGTTCCTCTGACTGAAGGGGTCATAATTTGCCCTCAATTACCTTTAGCTGAGCATGGATCTAAACTAAATCCTTGGAGCTGACCCTCCTCATATTTGCAAAAAGTTCAGGTGAGCTCTGGCTTTTAATGTGGCATACAGCTCCCATCTCACACTTTAACTGCAGTAAACGTACCTTTTGAGTTTACCTGTGCATTTGCAGTTGGAGAACCTCAGAAGATTAAAAGTTAATATGATATAAATTTAGGGCCGACATGCTAGCACTGTGAAGGCAGGTTAATCAGCCTCTAAACATCCTGTATTTCCCCTGGCAAGTAATGACATTATGCTTCAATCACATCAACCTTTTCTTAACACTGCCCTCAAGAAAGATTTGGAAAAGATAAACATTTCCCCTTAACATATTTTCCCCCCTGACTTGCATCAGCTATATATGATTTATCTTTTAATGTGTTACGGCCAGCTCAGTACTCCCTGCCCAAGATAATCTCTCATTGACTCCACCGGGAGATTTTCTCATGGCAAGAACATTAAACAGAACACTGATTTTATTTTATTTTTAATGTGCTTCTGACAAATTTTTTTATTTTGTATCGCTTTTTTAATTTTAATTTCTGTCTCAGTGTTGCAGTAGAGATAAGTTATTGGGATATAGTTTCTACACTATTGTTTCAGCCCTGCTTTAACACCTGCCATGGATGATAAATAGACAGCCTGGCTACTGGTGTAAATTATGGAAGTACAAGTATTGCATTAGTCTTTCTGAAACGCTGTCAGCCACAAATTACTTAATGGTACCCAAATTTAATAGGACGTTAACAGTATTATTGTGGCCAGTTAAGGAATGTACAATTGAATGTGGGGCAGGTGTTTGCATCACAGGTGTGTAGTATGCTATGCACTAGTATATCATGAAATGTGATTCTTCCTCTTATGCTTTGCTTCTAACTTTATTTATTATGGTGGTCTTTGTGCATACGCACTGACTGAGTAATTTTTGGATGGCAGGATTGTTGTTATCAATGGTTTTTTCTTCATTCACATTGGCACTTACAATATTTTCTGCTAACTTCAAATATTCATCCTTTTTTGCTACAAAGGCACTTTGATAGTGACTTGGTTTAAGAAATTGAAAGCCTACATAAACCTTGCCTTAATACTGTGGACTGTAGAAGGTGAAAAGTCATTACATTCTTTTCTTTTTGTACTGTCATGCTGATTAGACTTGTTTTTCAGCTTTCAGTTTCAACCACCTGTAACCCTAAGAAAATGCAATGTCATATTCATCCTTGTCTGATATTGGTATGTAAGATCCATTATAGGTATCCGCATAGGGCTGGAGGATATATCACCACCATTTTGCAGCCACTGTGCTTCATCGCTCCTTGGCACATGATATGATGGACATGAAGTCACTTGACAGTCCTATTGCTCAATGAGTTTCAAAGCTGCAGAGAATGTTTCACGGTAGACTTTCACTCCTGCTTTCATAAACCAAATGAAGATGTCTTGAACAAAACAAACCCTGAGTTCCAGCACCACAGCTGGTCTGAATCTCCATCCAGGCTGACCAGGCTGCAAAGCCCTACTGTAGAATTGACCCCGCAACACTGCGTGGCTCTGAAGCATGTGCCAGGTAACTCTGCACAAAGTCCCGACTCACATCTGCTCCATTTGTGTTTTTTCTGTATTTTGACTATCCACACATCCCACTTTCCTAGTAGCAGAAATGGTTGCCCTACCTTGGAAACTATGGGGGCAGATGTAACTTCTGAAGAATAGCCAGGAAAAGCAAAGTAGACCAGTCCTTGGGATCCCTGCCCATCTTGCAGGAAGCGTTGTCTGCCACAGTATCAGACCTTAATTATAGTAATAGAAATACGGTAACGCAGCAAGAAGAGATCAATATCTACTGGCTTCAAGTTCAAAAAAATCCCTTTGTCCCTGGGATGACAGTTCTCCAGGGATCCTCAGGCAAGAGTGTGTTTTTCCACAGTTCGGTACGCTCATGTGTGAGGCTCATCTACAAAGCAGTCATATTTCTGGCCTGCTCAGTAACAGTTACTTTGCATCAACTCTAAATATACTCAAGCGTTACGAACGCAGCCAATGCAAAGTGGCA
The DNA here is from genome assembly GCA_013389945.1 of Fregata magnificens. NCBI lineage: Eukaryota > Metazoa > Chordata > Aves > Suliformes > Fregatidae > Fregata > Fregata magnificens. The sequence goes on along the minus strand of WAAD01018364.1, from coordinate 96,120 downwards.
GAAGGTATTAAAATCATGCTTAAAATTGCTGCCACTGTGTTTAGTTCATTCACAGTCATTCCCATGAAGGAGGTGGTTTCTAGAAACATTTATTTTCTGTGCTTGCACTCATTGCAATGCAGACTGAATGCCTCTGCATAAACAATTAGTCTGACTTCTTTGCATCAGGCACCCTTTTGATAAATACTGCTGTTGCAACTTGTTTGCACAGGGTGAAGACCTATCACTTAAAAACATTTACTTGATATATTTACATATAATTCTGCATTCTCTCAAGACCTGTTGGCAGCATTAAGTTATTCTACAATGTCAGCTGTTACAAGGTTGTGAGTTTCTTGGCTCTTCAGTGTTGCATAGAAACAAAGCACTTGCAGATGCTTTGCCATTTGGCTGTAATGTTGCTTTCCATTTAACAAAAAAAAAAACATTTCTTGGATGTCATATGAGCATCAGTATCAGATTTCTGAGTGATTAGACCGGTGGTACAGGTAGATCTAAAACTGTTGCTACTGCTGGTGTGTACTAAACCTTTAGTAAGGTCTTTGATGTTCTACCTGAGTGCTTACAAACTGTTGCCACTTTAGTCTGTCAGCATTTTTGATGTTCCAAAACGTGAAAATGATAACCACATATCATTAGCAACCTGTTGCTGTTCAAAGATAAAAGCCAGTGACGGCAGAATCAATGTTAATAGCCACACTGTTATCTTAGAGACACGTTAGCTGAGCTGTGCCATGCACTAGGATTTGTCTTGCCATCCATTAAAATAATTGATCAGCAAAGTGGCATGTTAATGAGGACTGTAGAGATGCCTAGATGGGTCCCTAAAAATGATCCTTTTTGCCTGAGGCCAGATTGTGTTCTCACTTACAAAAAGGAAAATCCAAAGAAATTCTGTTGGCTTCAGTTGCATTATTCTTCTTACAGCAGCGTGTGAATAAAATCAGAAGCAGGTCCATAAAACCGAGGCAAAGTATAATATGAACGAATGATTTTTAGAATGATTGTTAGATTCATCTGAGGGAGAAAAAAATTGTGGAAACTGTGAAATACTGTAAAAATTAGTTTTGTTAGTAAGAAGTAACTTAGATAGGGCTGTGGTTGCAACTAAATCATCTGTCACTGAAATGTATGCAGGCCTGGACGATAGCTGGGGAAAGAAAAACCCCCAAAATGTTGATAGGAAAGTGCTTGGAAGCAAAGTGCTTAGTAACAATCAGAAGAGATGACAGATTGTATTATTGCACAACAATAAGTCTTCAAGGTATTAGAGGTATCAATTTACAGCGCTTTCTATACCATCATTACCTGCCACAGTCTGACTCTAATCACAGCAATAGAAACCAGGGTAGCTCCATGGGTGTTTGTGACTTTCTCTGAATATTTATGAAGGTTATAAATGAAATCAGGATCTTGCTCTCTGTTCTTAGCCCATCTGTATAACCATGAAGGCCAAATGAAGCTTTTAGTCATTATACTTAATTGGATGAATGGCCTTCAAAGCTGTCAATAAGTGGTGTGTTCACAGTAAGGTAATTAATAACGCTATTTCCTTTTGGAAGACATATCATTAGCCATTATTTCTCGAGATACAACACTGATGTCTTTATTCAAAGAGGTAATTGCAGGTTGCCCACCAATTCCCCACCAGTGACATCATCTTTGCAAACTGAATCTCACAATCTGTCACTTTTGAATTCATAATTAGGATATTTTTCTAATGACAAGTGAATGTTATTGAAAGAAATACCTACTTTGTCGTTACAGGAATAAGCACAGCCGTACTGAAGAGTGAGGGGCTCGTAACACAAATAAGGCTTGTGAGTTGTTAGACTGAACATCTGGGACCTTCAGAATGACTGTATTGAAGGATCCAGCAAAAGTCACAAAGGCAAACCGGCAGCTGTATCACAACCAGTGCGTCACCAACAATTTTGATGGCATACTTGAACAGCCAAAAAGATTCTCTGCTGCAGAATTTATTTGCTAATTCGGAGTATTTTATAATAACAGATAAAGAGGTTCTGTTAGATTGCCCCCGTTCAGGTAGTATGTACTATACAGTGTGAATGTCCTTTTCACCCCTCTTAATTAGCTAATGTGCTATGCAGCATAGTTGATTTCTGACCCTATCCTGGGAGGTCAGAAACATGGACAGCAATGGGATGCTTTGGTGCTTTTTATTTGTTCATCCTATTTTGAAACGTATGTGTACAAATAACAAGAATCCTTCACCAAGAGGTGAACAGCCCTTGCTAGTGTTGTAAATCTACAGGTAGATTATATCTATTTATGTCAGTGTGAAATCCTTAAATACAACCATAGTTTTCAGCTGTCTCAGAGAACTACTCCTCTTCTTGCATTAGCCATTTGGGGTTTTCAGTATCTTGGGAGTTTTGTAAAGGTATAAGCGACAGCATGGTTTATGCACTGACTTTGATCTGCAGACTTCAAACAAATACACTCTGCAAGTATTTGTCACAGCCCCGACAGTCTAGCAGGAGCTGGAACCCATTCTATATCCAAACCCAGATATTTTGATTCTGTTTTTATATCTACACCTTACCAATAGCAGGAACTTATTTAACATGGTTTCTGCTTCCCTGATCCTCGCTATTTGTTTGATCTTAAGTCAGCTTTTACGTGCATTGTCTTCTTGCATCTTGGCTCTTCCCCTCTCAGAGCCGCCCTAAACCCTTTGCTGTAACAGGACAGTGGTGAGGTGCCTGTGGTTGACTCCATGGACCTGCCCCAGCTGAACAAATTGGCTGCTCCGGTCCCACATGAGGCTGAATAAGAAACTGAAGAGAACCACTCTGCAGGTATGTCTTTGTCATACTCTTGTTATAGCAAGCCTCTTAGCTTGCTGCTCCTCTGCTCCGGTTAGGATGCGGGCAAGCACGTGCTGTAGCTGCAAGGCAACAACTAAGATCTCAAGTACTGTTTCAGCTGCAGGGTAGTGTCAGGAGCCATTTTGTATTGCCTTTTAGCTCTTAATTCTGCTCTTAAACTGAGTTTTTGTCTGCACGCAACTACATATGTGTTTTGGAAGTGAGCTGGCCTTCAGCTGACCCTATGTCAAGTCGTGCACCCCAAAGAATTCAAGATGCAGATGAAAGGTTGCAAAGGACTTCACTTAGAGGGCTAACAGCATGGCTAATCACCAAGCAGGGCACACAATTTGGAACAGGTCCTGGGCAAAAATAGTGTTGATGGCCTTGGTATTCTTGACCCAGGATAGGAAGGTTATTTCTTATTTTGTCTGTATAGCTTCACAACACCAGCAAGAGCTGTCAGAAAGCTGTAACGTCGTGGAAACTCTCTGGAGTGAGTTTCTTGGTGGTTTAAAGATATGGTGCTAAGCAGTTTCTTCTGGTAAAATATTTTAAGTAGTGACATAATTTCCTTCAAATAACTATCATTTTCAAGCCCAATGACAGTGAGAGCTTTATGGCCTGTGTTAACTCAAACAGCCCTTTGGAGAATGTCTGACATTTTATGAATACTTATTGTCTGTTTTTTCTACCTGCTCTTAAATAATGAAATACTAACACCTGGAAATGTGTAACGATGTCGAGAAGGAAGATCTAACACCTAGTGCTGCCTGGAATACCAGGCATCAGAATTTCTCATTTGTAAACAATATTTTTCTTACAGGGCTTGCAGGTATGAGGAAATCTTTCTGTCAAAGCCGCTGCAGGAAATGTTCAGACCTTCAGTGGGTGGGTGCACTACGACTGATGGCATACTAAATAATTTACCTCCCTACGTTAGAAATTTAGGCCTTGAAAAACCATAGGCAGCATGGTTGCAAATGGCTCTTGCAGAAGTACAGTGTGAAAGATCACATAAAATTCTCTCATGGGAACAAAGAGATATGGTATTTCAAATTTAATACAATAAAAATTGAGTTCAGCGTCTGATCTTCTTTTTCTTAGCTGACTATATTTGCTGTCTAACTTGCTATGTGGAAAAGATGACACTTTTCTTCCCCCCCAATGATCTCAGCTCTCTTTAATCTTTTTTTTTTTTTTCTTGCAAACATCCCAGTGTAGTATTTACCTATTTAAACATCTAGGGAGAATGCTAGTGCATGGCTGCATTTAAAAAGCAGCATTAAATATACAACTTCTTGATTTATTAAGCAGAAGGAAGGTGGATTTTCCTCTATGCTAATTCCTCGAATGTACGACAAATTGCAACGCACACTTGTAGAGCAATTAAGACATCATTACTGAGAAGTGAAAGTCTGGCAATAAAACTTCTTTGAATTTTGCATTTTAAATACACAGAATTGAATCCTGGAAATCTTTCTTTAGTAGAAATACTTGTGTGATAAAAGACAGTTCAATAAATGTGCCTTTATCCAAACGCATTTCCTAGATGATAGGGTAGATAAAATGATCAAGCCCATAAGTGTTTTATTTGCAAGAATAAAATGACTGTTGGACGATCGTGGTTTTCCACAGCTGTACTAGCCAGCAGCTGCAGTCAGTGCTGACTAGGGGGGGATGGAACACGAGGCCAGAGTATGCGTGCAGACAGGAGCTGGGTGCAGATAAGAGGGGACATGTTCCTTTCAGTTGTGCCCCAACAGTCCTGCAGGCATGGTCAGTCATTGTAGGACTTTTTCTCCCATTTCTACAATGGGACTAGTGTACATCACAGACAAAACTCAGGACCAAGACTCTAGTGATGCCTTCTCTCCAGTTTTTGCCCAGCTGAATTAGCAAGATAACAGTGGGGTTTTGGTGCCTGCCCTAAAGAAGGCTCGGCGTTTGGGGCAGCTATGGAAGCTGTTCTGGATTCCTGAAGCAGAGCTTGTCACAGGGCAATGGAGCACTGCCATGATGCACTGCTGACTTATTCTGGTATGATGCAATTAATTCCTGGTAAAGGGTTGTCTTAAAATCAAGGTACAGTAACATGTAACAAAGCCTTTTACTTGTCAAAGACTGCTTACAACACTAAACATTAGGGACCATGCCCTTACCTCCAAATCACAAACATCTTTTTTGTTATGTTTTTTTTGGCTAAAGGTGTGTGTTTCAGCCCTGCTTCTATGGCATTTAAATCAGTAAGAAGATCTTACTCAGCCTCACAGGAGAGGATCTGGGCGTTATTGCTTAATAACTAACACAACTGAAAACACTGGCCCTAAGCACTAAAGTGAAGTAACTGGGTGGTTGTTTTGCACAATCTCAGTATGTGCTTGCAGATGGCTTTGTGCAACAGTAGCTGTCCTAGGATGATAGGCGTGTTTTGTGTCATATACGGCTATAAACGTATCAGTAGAAGGAGTTATTAGTGATCATAACCCATAATTACGAGCAAACTGCTAGATGCTCAGTCCATCGATTATATTAAAGAACCTCTTAGAAAGGTGTAAAGCGTGAGCATTATCACTCTTGCATAATGAAATAATTATGTAATGAATATGTAATTATGTAATGCATAAATAATGTTAATGATGCCGCCAAATGTTAACTGTATTAATCACTAGAGGGCAGATTATAATCCGTGCTGGGTACTTTCCTGCTCTCTGCCTGTGTCAGGAGGAGGCAACGGCTCCCAGCGGCTTGCTCGCTGGCATGCAGGCAGGTGGAGGCAGGCAGGGTGGGGAGCAGAGGGAGCCAATGCTCAGCCCTTCCCGACACAACCAGCAGCAGAGCTGAGAGAGAGGCCACAAAGAAGTAGTCCAAGTTGAACAAGGCTGGTGGATGTTGCATCCTTCTGTTGAAAAAAAGGGGAGCCATGGACCACACTGACTCTTAGTAGAAATCTGGTTTATTGCTGTTTCTGGGATTATATGAATGTGATTTTTTGCCTTGTTTCAAATTTAGGGCAGAGTCAAAGCTCCAATCCAATAATAAGAGCATCTGTGATAGTATAGCTAATTGTATGCAAAAATGTTTGCAGGATCAAGGCATTTATGATTATTTTATAAGCTCCCTGGTAGTTAAAATGCATCATATCCCTCCTTCTTTTTGTCTTTTCAGAGTTTATGCAAACAAGTATATTATTGTACATTTTCTCCAGTAGCAATTTATAAGAATCTACATTTTAAGCTTACTCAGAGTCTGTACCCCGCTTTCAGTGTTAACGTAAAGCCACCCTACCTATATATATCCAGGACAACCATGGGGGATCTGGTGTGTGCTATTTAACTTCAACAAACCAAAAAGAGTTGAATGAAGTTTGAGATCAAGACAGTTCTTGTCTTTTTCTCCAGATCACGGCATGCTGATAAAATCAGTAACGTTTCAATCCTTCGGATTTTTAAAGTAGAGAGAGACTAAATATAGCCATGGAGGCCTCTCGCTCAACCTGCTGACCCTGAACCAAGTGACTGTAGGTTGCACTGACAAGAGCCCCATTGTCCTTTTCATTAATCAAGCCCACTGAGCCAGGTAAATCTTTAAACAAGATGAATGGGCAGCATTTTTAAAAAGTAAAATAATTCACTAGGCTTTGGATGTGTTTCTCTTTAATTAGTTTGATGAGCACAAAGTCTGAAGCCTTGTCAAACACCCAGTATTAACTTCTGATGCTGACCTAGAAAAGGAGCCTTGCAGAGGTAAGAGAATGGGCAGGTGAAACTAACTGAATAAGAGATCTTTTCTGTTAAAGCCTTTTGCCAGATGAAAAGAATCATTACCACAATGATACTTCTAATTATACTGTCATTAGGGTACTACCGCGGGTTCCTATGGTGCATGAAGCTCTCCCTCTTTCAACAACTTGATCCAAAAAGAGTAAAATACAGGTATTAACCCTTTCACTGGAAATAAAGCTGAATATTTAGGCAAGCTGAAAGAACATGGTTTATTTTAAAGTCAAGTCATAATATTTTAGAGGTTTCTGGAAAATTCACAGGGGCTTTTTTTTAAAATTCGAGTAGTAAACAGTACTGAAGAGTAACTTACCTGGCCACTGTGCATTCTTGCCAGAGGCCAAGATGGAGAAATAATGATGCACGTTTCTCAAGATAGCCGAAAGGGAAAGAAAATGTGGTTTACTGTTGATCTAATTGTTGCCTGACTGGAAAATGTGAGGTGAAGTTTCTGGCATTAAATTGTTGTCCAAACCATTGAAAAGGAGCCAAGAGCAGATAATGCACTGGGCTGCAGACAACAGCATTCTTCACGGTCACTTTCAACTCATGAAGCAGCTGTTTAATCTATGATGTGAAAAATACTTCCATTTTTTTATGACTTTCAAGCTGCAGATGATGCTATAGCATAACCGCAAGGCTTTCTCTTTAGTTTGGAGGCCTGGACATTCAACTCTTGGATCCAAAATGGATTCAAAATCACAGCCATGCGTGCAGCTACAGCCCAAGATGCAAAAAATTATGTTCTATTAGATGCTGTCATGAGACACCTTCTAGCTAGAGCTAAAATGCTTCTAGACTTTGGATCACAGCTCTGAGTTGTCCCAGCACCCTTGTCTAAAACTGACCTGGAGGGGAACACCATTTCCTTGCTCTGTCCAGTGCAGTGTATTTTCTTACTGTTCCGGATGGAGTCTAGCTTGTATTTTGTTCTTTGGGAGCAGACGGTGGGACCGTAGCCTGTTCTGGCAGTGTGGAACAAAATGTTGTCATCTTCAATGTTTCTTGAACCTTCTGGGTTCCACGTGTACAGAGTTACTAGAGCATTAAATAGGGTGCAGCTCTCCCATCAGGACCACCTAACTCGGTGGGGGTGTCCCCAGCCAGGGGCTGTTTCAGGCATATAACTTAGGTGAGTATTAGAGATCCAAAACTAGAAGCCTATCACCAGAGAAAAGGGAGAGATGCCTAGAGGAAGGAGACTTGGAGGACTGAATTATCCCTGAGGCGGGCAGCATGAATGTTGGGATGAAATGACAATCTTTCAGTAGAAGAAATTGAGCAAGGCAGGTAGATCAGAGTGACAGATACCACAACAGCCAAATACATAAAGGCAAAAGGAGAAAGGGCAGCTAGGAAGAAAGAGATAAATTTCCACAAAGGGGGAAAAATAATAGTATTCATGTACCCCTGCATTTTGAGGGAATAGCTTTTTTGTGATGCTCAGCCAGTGACACTGCAGTACCACAACACAGCTCATGGCAGTTTCGAGTGAGGATGTGTCTATGGAGGTTTTGTGAATCCCAGAAGCTTCTCTTTGATGACTAAGTAGTTATTAGCTCTTTTGAGACTGAGTACCATTTGGATAATTTGTGAGTGGACTGTGACCTGACGTACTGATAAACTGGAGGGAAATAATTCAAAATTCTTTTCAGTTTTACTACATACTGCTTTTGTTTCATGTTCACACAACTCAATCTAAAACATGAATCATCATTTTCATAAGAGAAATCATAATTGGCATAATTTGAAGAAAAAAAGTAGTAACACTTGTTAATGTGGACAGAATTCAATTAATAAAACACCAACCACATACTGTGGCTGATTTGTTTCTAAAATATCCTCTCTTCTCCTTTAACAGGCAAATGTATTGTCTGTTTTGGTCAATCTTTTGAAAAGGCAGCACGGTTTGTCCCTTCTGCCCCATTTTTTTAATCTTTGTTGCTATCCACAATTTGAAAACAAAGGGCCCAGTCCTTTATGCCTGAAACCGGTGGGAGTTCTGACTAAAATCACAAGGGACTTCATGTGCGGTCATAGAGCTGTACTGATTTACGTGGCATTGCAACGCTGCCTGGCATGTGCAGAGAAGAGACCTTTTCACAGGACATTAGAAGAAAAATCCTGGGAAACTTACTCCGGACTTTAACGTGATGATGAGGAACACTTCCAGTTAGCAAAGGAAGCAGCTAGATTGGTCACTACTGTTGCTGAGAAGCTTTTCTGAGCCTGCAGAGCTAGCAGGACCCATGTCTCATCTCGCTAACACGCTCGTGTTCCTGGTGGATTTCCCACACATCCTTTGCAATCCCATAAGCTGGGCCATTCATACAACGATCTTTTTAGGGAAAACAACTGCATTGGCAAAGACATAGGGCTTACAGCCGTCCAGCCACCTCACCTTTAGACTCACACGAGCAACTGAGGCTGCAAACCCAAAGGAGCGGTAACGACCAGCAGGTCTCTGAGCAGCAGAAGGCAGTGCAGCTAGAAGAGAACATGTTGCAATCAAAAATATCTAGGTGCAATAAAAAATCGCTGTATTTTTACCATGAGAGACAGTGTCCAATACTACCCTACATTGCACAGCCCTTGGGGAGGGGTGGAGAGAGGAACGACTGGTTAGCATACGAGTACTTTCTGAATTAGCTAGTTAGCCTGGGTCTAACCCAGCCTTTAACTGGGTCTAACTTAGCCTCTGTCCTCCACTGCACCGAAACCTTGGGGAGATACACGTTTTCAGCTGAGTTTTATGGTTCAACATATGCCTTTGTAAAGGACCATAAGGTGAGATGCTCAGGCCACGTCACTTACTTTTTGCATAGTATCAGACAGTACTTTAAGAAGACCTTTTAGAAACAGTTTTTCTTTTTAAACTTGGAGTGGTGTCAAATTATTTTGAAGTACTTTAGAATATTTTCACTTACCAACTACTGTTCCTTTTGAAAGCAAAGTAAATGTTTATGGGCAGCCCTGAAAATACAGCATTCATTTATCCCCATCCAATCCTGCACAGAATCCTGCTCCGTAACATGCCGAGGTTTGCTTGACCCCCGCTGTCCCCTCTCCTCCGCTCTCTGCTGATGAATGTTGATCCTGCTCTGGAATAAAACAGTTGTCCTGGTGACTCAGCGAGGCGTTGCCGCCCTTGGAAAAAGGAGGGGGATTGTAGGTGAGTACTTTAAGAAAGAGCCTGATGAGCAACATCCCGAGATAGCCTGAGTTGGCCTTTGTTGGCTTTATTTTTTATTTGTTTGTAAAGTGAAATCACATGGAGACATAAATTCACAGTTTACCTTAAATGTATTCTAGCTGGAAGAGTGCCTCACCCTTAACTGCAGGCATAATAAAATGGCTTAGTTCATATCTCTTGAAAATCTCTTTTTATCCATTTTTTAATCACTTTGGGCTGCAAAGACATTTTTTATGATATTTTTCTTTTTCTCTCACCAGTGCTAGCCTTTAGTAAACTAATTTCCAAGTACAGAAATTGTAATACTGCATTCTTCATGAACTGCAAAATTACTTCAATTATTACCTGTCCAAACATTTGTTCCTGTTTAGTTCATAAGTGGAAAATATTTTACAACTTTCTTCAGATAATGTTCCTCTTTTTCAACATTTATGGGGCCTCTATTGTATATAATCTCTCCTCAAGTTAAGAGTTTAATAAAGAACACTCAGATTTTTTAAATTTCTGTATGTCTACAACACCTCTTTTGCTGATGCTTTTAGTTTTTTAGGTGATTTTGCTCTAATTTTTAAATAAAAAGGAGATATGAAACTTATTTCTGACATAATTAGAAACCCAAAATGTAAGTTTGCTCACTGAAAACTGTATCTGGGAGTTCTTTGCAATACAAGTTAATTAACTGGATTTAGATATTTGCAAGACGATATATTTAATGGGATTACTGCTCATATAATGTTCTCAGTGACTGATTTGGAATCTAAGCTTAGGGAACAGAATACTGAATTTCCAGCTCTTTGAGAGTTAATGTTGTGTTAAAGAAAAGTACAATTTGAACCTTATTGTTCATGAATAGTGAAGTTATTCTAGTGAAATAGAGCCGGTCCCTACAAGGGCTACGCGAGGCAGATGCATGGGCAGGAGTGCGCAGAAACCGACATTCCTGCAAGCGCTCGGGGTGCAGATATACCCACACCTGAACTCCTGGCAAGTTCAAGGCAATTGCGTATCTCATCAAAACATAATGGCCCTTTATTCAGACCCTGTCTCCCAAGTGGGATCAATTAGATGCTTTTGTCTGCGGGCTTAAAAATAAACACTCATGTTTTCATTTATATTTAGAATGAAAATGAAGACATATGAGGGTGTCTTTTCCGTCTGTTCCTGTCATGTTTTGAAACTGCTGTTAATTTATTCGTTCAAAATATTGATTTTCTTTTTAATGAAAAAATGGGGAAAGTTAAATGATAACTTGCTCTGGGGAAAAATACAGTAGCCCTGACAAAGAATATTTCAATGTGCCAATATATCCCACATTAGCGTCTATCTTCTTTTTAAGACAAATATATTTCTTTGTGTCAATTTGGTTCACTACAATGTTAGGGTTTCACTCCTAGCACAGGATTTCTCCAATGAATATGATAATTTAAATCTTATGATCAGAGTACTACTTTTAAAAGAAATTTGAACATTTTTTGTTTAAATGCTATTAAGTGTTTCAATATTAGCTCAGTCAAATAACTGTTAGATTGGGGAATTTATATTCTCGCTTTAGTGGATGGCTGTGTAGTTCTACAGTTCTTCTATATTGTAATATTTTTTAAAAGTACTTCATAAGTAAAATGATAATTCATGTTTAACCAGCATAGATTTTAAAATTTAACCAGTGTTCAAAAGCTCTAGTGAGTTCAAATGTCTTAACATTTTTGTTTGTGAGAGTAACTTTAATTTTAAGCTTTGCTAAAATGAAGTCTAAAAGAATTAACTGGAGAAGATCATTTAGTTCACAGTGGTTCACCAGCACACGTGCTGGAATGCAGAAGAAAATCCCACGAAGAGAAGGATACTTACTTACCTGCATGCATCTTCCCAAAATGGAATTATGGCTTCAAGTTGAGTCAGGGGAGGTTTAGATTGGACATTAGGAAGAATTTTTTTACTGAAAGAGTGGTTAGGCATTGGAACAGGCTGCCCAGAGAGGTGGTGGAGTCGTCTACCCTGGAGGCGTTCAAAAAAGATGTAGACGTGGCACTCCAGGGCCTAGTTTAGGAGTCATGGTGGTGTTAGTTGATGGTTGGACTTGATGATCTTAGAGGTCTTTTCCAACCTTAATGATTCTATGATTCTATGAAAATCAGACCTGAATACCGTTGGAAATTATACTGTTGTTTGGGAGGTTTTTTCATCAGTTTTAGCTTATGTTGTGTAAGATATTTTGCCTTTAACATAAGAGCCTTGGTTTGGATGTGATTATGTACTCTGATCAGAGGGTTTTAGTGACATGGATGAGAAACAGAGTGAGCTTACCTGTATGTGCAAAGTCAAAAGTGAGCTGTCAATCAGAGTCGTGCTGAGGCAACCTTGAAGTGTCACGTTTTACATGATTGTTACGTTATAAGTATTTCATTCTAAGTATTTTAGTACTTGAATAAACTGCTCTTATTAAGCTAAATTTAGATCTGTTCTGTTTATGAATGCATAAAAATATGCCTGTCTATTTTTCATGATTAGTCTGTAGTCAAGACAACTGCGAAATGTGCCCTTATAATACAGGGCAATCACTAAATAGACCACAATAGATTATTGGCTTACAGAAACCTCTTAAAATATTCTCAGCTCATATATTTGTAAAGAGTTGGTGATCTTAAAGTATGATATTCTGTGATTTACCAGTAAAGGAATTTGAATTGTGCCTTTATATTCCTGTCCTGTAGCATGATGTTCTTATTTCTGGCCGGGGCTTTCACTGATGCAAACCCAGATACTGTTTTTCCTGGACTGAACAGCAATGCCACTGTATGAGGGGGAATTCCAGAGCCCAGAAAGAATTTTTTCTTGGTTCTTCAATCTATCCCACGCGTATTATCACTGTATGCATCATAGGAAAAAACTGATCATTTAACAGCTTTCTTCCAAGCGTCAAAGTGACTTTGTGAGTTTACAAAGTCAGGTTTTTGTAACATTGGGCTTTCATCTTCAGGTCTTTTCAAAACACAGCCAGCTGTGGAAATAGCAAGCAGACCTGTATGAGTGCACAGCAATATTGCATGTCCAGAAATGGCATTTGCTGTGTCAATACGAAAGTATAAGGAAGATTTCAAGTAGGCTGGATTCAATGAATCAACTGCCATTTGTCAAGGACTCTAGAACAAGCAGTCGTGGGGTTTTTCTTTTGCTCTCAATACGTGGAATTAGTGTTCTCCGGGATGAAGTTACAGTCATAGGCACAGATAGCAAGGAGATAACAAACTAATGCTTGGAAAAAGAAAGATATTTGATCAAGGTATGTGAATGAACTAGGCCAAGGATGGTACGTCTGATTTAACGATGTTGATACCGGTTGTGCTTGGGGAGTTTCTATCAGCTGAGACTAAGGGCAGTTGTTTGTGCAGTTACAATAGCAGCAAAAAAAATATTTCAAATAAGTCCCGTGAATTTGAATAGTCTACTCTTAAAGAGAAATATAAAGTGACAGCAGACTGGAGGAACTTTGAAGAGACTGTGTACAAGATACTCTCTATCAGAGCACATCATCTGTCAGAATTGAAATACTTTGTGGAGTCAGGTGTTGCCAGAATGTCTGAAAATGTTTTGACAGTATCAAAATATATCTTTTGGAATGAACTGATGATGCTGTTTTGGCTTTTCAATCCAACTTTTAAATTAATTTCTTTTCAGTATTCTGTTCCATTGAAAGTTGAACTGAAGCTAAGTGTGACGAAACATCTGTGTCTAAATTAGTGTAATTTTTCTCCACTTACAGAAAGAACAGTAGTTACAAGCTTATCTTGACAGATGTATTTTACGACTATCTTCTATCTTACATCTTCTATCCACAGACAAGTGAGAAAAATACAGAGTTGTACTATTGAAAAGGCAATATCTGAAAGCTTAAAAAATGTGTTGCTGTATTAATCAAAGAATAATTTAATTCTGCACTAATAACAATTTAGAAAACACAAAATGAAGCTAGAACATTTGTGAAATTATCATCCATTACACATATTAATTGACAGTGCACTCCAGGAATTAATTGATATGAGCATGGGATCTGGCAGTTATGGCAGATAGCGATGCTCTTCTCTGAGAAGGGGGAACATGCAGTGCTAGTGTAAGACGACAGTATTCTCAGGCTCCTCGATGAGTGGTATGAATTGTTTTTCAAATGCGTCAGTTACCCTTGCAAATAGCCGTTGGACATCATTGGATCAGGCCTGACAACAGTTACCTATTTGCTGTCTCAATTTCAGCCCAAATATAACATGCAAATGGAGGAGTTCATTGGGAATGCATTTGGCAGCCCAGAGCAACCAGCTTTTCCCAAAATGAGAGCCTGTGGAAAGCTGTTTTCATCTTCCCAAGCCACTGGCCTTATGGACTTCAGCGCAAGTAAGTTCCCGAATAATGAATCTGCAGTTCAGCTTCTGGCCAAGGCGAACGAGCACACGTTAAGTCATTCAGAAAGGAGATGAAAAGCTTACATTCAGGATGCATTAATCTGAAAACAAGTGTACTTTTGTGTCTGGGGAGTATTATTTTCATTGCCGTCAATTTAGAACATAGATAGACTGTGATTCTAGCTTCACTATCAGGTTGCCCCGCAGGCTGAGACCCCTCCCTAGGCCACTCTGTTTAATTTAGACTAATCTAAAGCTAAGTGAAACTTCGTACCCTCTCTGATTTCTCCCTATGATGAGGAACACTCTGATTTCCCCTTCCCCAGTGACCTGCTCGGAGTGGCTGGGGAAATGGGGGAAGGAGAGGTACGCAGGAAAGTGACCCCCAGGTAAGGGGAATCGTTATTTGTGCCAGCTGACAACCTATTAACGGATGGCAAAAGTGTTCAACCACTTCTTCCCTAGCAGTTGTTCTGTTAGTTTGAATTTTCCTTCACTTTTACACTATTCTTTTGAAGGTAGTCTTTGGTACATGAATTTTTCAATGCATTGCATGTATCAACAGAGATAAATCTCCCATGGAGTAGAATGAAATCCAGTACTTAATGCTACTCTTACACAATTCTTGTGCTCCTACATTTGCAGTGGAATTTGATGTGGCAGGAATTTGGCCCTGTATTTTTCATGTTGGTTTGTTGTGGGTTTTTTTTTTCATGAAATAAAATTCTCAGTAGGCTGAAGGAAGGAGTCGACAAAACAGGTCTCTGACTCCCATAGGCAGATGCACTGAGGGCAATACGCATCCCTCATTCTCAACTTTCTTTTAGAAGAATGTAATCCTGAAAGGGGAGAAGGGGTCTATGTGCATGCCTGTGACTTTGCATGGACATGCACAGCACAGAGGTGAGTCTTCATGTTCACTGATACTTTCATGAAACGTGCAGTGAGCAGGGTATGGGTATGTCTCATAGTTGTTGCACAGAGTCTGATGATGATCACGAATTTTACACCATTTGCAATCTTTTTTCTAGACCAATTTTCATTTACTACAGCTGTGCAGCTCCTTGTGACATTTAGTGACATCAATATTGACATGAGAATCTGTTTTGGGCAACATCTAATGTCAAGAAGACTTTGGCGGCTTTGCTACATGTTTCCTTCTCGTCCTTTGAAATTTACAGATTCATCCATACATGAGACCTCACAGAAGTCTCTCTGATAGACTCTCGCTATCATTTCTGATANTTTGGGGTGGGGGGTGGGGGGTGTTGGGTTTTTTGTCTGTTTAACCTGCCGTGATTACTTTCTGTGGATAAGCCAAGTGGAGAAAAAAGATTCTTCCCAGTAACGGTCCTCAAATGGCAAGCACTCAGCAAGCAAATAGCAGGTTCCCACACATAAAGAATCAGGTTGTCATTCAGTTTGGGCTCTTAATTTTTTATCTGAAGAAGTAAGAAGATGCAACTGCCTGTGACTCTTCATCTTTTACAAAGCAAAATTTAGGGTCTCTTCTCATAGGCAAGAAAAAAATGATCTGCAGCAGTACTAAGTTTAAATGTGTTAATCAGTAAATTTGAATCACTCCGTCAACAAACAATGAATAGACAGAAGTGAACAAGCAATGAAAGCTAGTCAGAGCAGTGTTTGGAAAGTATCTTAAAACACTACTTAAAATGGAACAATTTGGAAATATTCAGCAGGTCTTAAAAGGTACTGCTAAAGTATCAAAATTTTCCTGAAGTCTTTGACCTTTGTGTTTCCATGAAAAAGGTGTTAGATGTGATGAAATTATTAAACTTATTAGTTCTAACTGACCTTGGATTGTCATGACCTTACCCTCTCATAATTGCAGCTGGAGGAGTTCGGAGGAATGATTTCAAATTTAACAGGTTTCATCAGATTAATGATAGTACTGATGCGCTCCAGATCAAATCTGGAGGATGGAGGGTTCTGGTTTTCAACAGCGCAAGGGGGAGATATGTCAAGGGAAGAGAGGTCTTGAATTTACCTCGCAGCTGCTGCTGGGCTACAGCTCTCCTGGTGGTGTTTCTGACCACTGTTTCACAGCAAGAGAAGTCCCTGGGATACAAATCTCTCAAGGCAGCTCAGACGCGAGGGGCGCTTCCAGTCCAGTCATCTTTTTCTGACCATTGTTCAGACACTTTACCTGAACGTGGCAGAAACACAACCTGCACATCAGGAACTTTCTTCTTCCCTTCGTCAGTTAGAGGACAAATATAATTTTTGTTGTCCTGTCTAATGCAGCTGTGGGTCAGTCATCTCATTGTCCTCATAGGTGATTAATTCACCTACATTCCTTATCTCATTTTGGTCTAATGACAAAGATCATGGACAGACAATTAGCAGCAACGATGCTGCTAATTAAAATGAAAAGGGCCTGATTATGTTTCTCAGAAACAATTATGTTCTTCTGATTTAGAGATGCAGTGCAAAAAGTCAGCAAAAAAAATTTTGTCTGGTGGCTCACAAAACTTGCATGAACAAGACTTTAATGTGTGTGAAACTGCCAAACTGGAGCCAGGGCTGGAACTCCCAAGGGGCTGAATATTGAGCAAAAGAGAGAAATGAAACAGCTGAGTTACTACACTGAGAAACACATGTGCTGTATTTACACATTTACCAATGATCAAAGGATTTTCTGATATGTAGCTGCTCTCTTGAAAATTATCTACGTGGTTGTCTGGAGTTGTAATATATCTGCAGGAGCCATTTTGGCCTGTCAGGTAAACTATACAGCGTTGCAGAGAGGTTTATAAATGGGTACTTATCCCTTAGACAGAAACCACTTTGGAGGAGCTCTACCAGCCTAATGGGTGAATGACAAACTGTTTGAAAACTGTTTGTATATATATGCCCAGGACAGCAAAGCAGCCTTTCTGAAGTAGAGTATTTTTATTATCCTTTGTATTCTTTTCTTTAAAAAAGCCAAGAAACTATCTTGAAACAACAATAATGTTGTCACACATAGTAAAGCCAGGAAATTCAAAGTTATGGCTGACACTGATCCTGATTCATGCAGCTGACAGCTCTTAGCCAAATCAGCCATTTCTCCACTACCATCTCAATTATCTGAAATCTTTTATTTCAGTGAGTAATGTGTGCTTAAATTAATCAGGCATGCTACACTGGCAACTCGTCCTGCATGTCCTCTCCACTCCCGTAGAAGTCAACAGACAGACATCAAACAGTGCTCCTGGGGAAAGATTAGCTCCTCTGTGGCAGAAACCATAAATAATTCCTCCAACTTCAAGAGAATTAGCTGGTGTTTATAGTGGTGTATTTGCAGAGATTTTGGCCGTTTAGGTTAAAATGGAGAGTTCTGCATTGTGGTGAGAAATAACTAGGACTGCTTAACTCTTCTCGCATTTCATTTTCCCAGGTGTATCTATTTGATCTGTTTTTCATATTTAAGTATGTAGCGTGTGTTTCGTGTTGAGAGAAAACTATGTTATTAAAGGATGGTAGAAGAAAACTAGTGTCAGAAACAAAGTAAGCAAATATACTTGAATTATACTGTAAAGAGTATGAAGGGAATGTCTAGAAATACACACAGAAATGAGGCTGTCTGAAAGAATGCATTAGGGGTTGATGAAAACATCACTGATATCCAAGGAAATTGTTCACATTGACTTTGGTGAACACTGAATTTGACGCTTATTTTGCAAATTCTGGAAGATGCTCAGGATAGGGTTCTTGCACCTTGGTGCCCATGGAAACCACTCCAGACCCTGCAGATTCGGTGGCAGGTATAAGCAGTGAGGACACCAGCTCCAGTCGGCAATCTCCCTCCCCATCCCTCCTGCTGTCCCCGGCACTGCTGTAGCAGGATTCTCCAGGCTCGTTTGAAAAGTCAGTGAAATCTATTTTGTAACAGACAGACGAGGCTCTGCAGCAACTTCTGCAGAGTCCTACTGCTCTGACTCCCAGAAACGTCTCTGGGGCTCTCCCGGTCTGTAGCACAGGCAGTTGGCCAGAACCAAGGTTCACCCTTCTGGTAAGTGCTCCAAAGAGGAGCAAATGAGGCTTCTACCTTTCTGTGCCTCCACGCTATTTCCCTGTTCCCTCCTCTTCCACCGCTTTTTTTCTCTAGGGGTCAAGATGACACCCAGCCTTCTCTAATTGTGTCCTATCTTGTTCCAAACAGACAGTTATGTGTTGTTTCTGTGTTCTTCCTATCTATCCTTTCTACTTTTCTTTCAGGTAGCTCTATTTGTTGCTATCATGGTTTTTTTTCCCCTAAATATTCTCTTTCAGCTCTCGATACCTCTTTCTGTTACCAAAGTCATACATTCTGCCCCTTCTCACAGTAATCTCATGACCCTCAGTTAATATACAGTACTAAAATAGATTAAGTCCTTTCTTCTTCCTCGGCCAGCACCTAGTTTCCAGCCCTGCTAACATTATATGCCTGGGGTCAAGTTAGATGAGCTCCACAGAAAAGATATTTCTTTCTCTTTGGTAATTTAAGATTGAGATTGAGAGCCAAGGGTACAATACTTCAAGAATAGCTCACCATGTAACAAATACAGTTTGGCTGTCAGGAGCACAGAGTGACCTTCTAGCATTTTGTCAGAGGTTCAAAAGTACACTGAAAGGGTGAAAATGATGCGTCTACAAGCAGAGTCTTAAAATACAAGCTGTTGACTTAGTTTTTCTTGTCTTTTCTTTAATTCACTGTCTGTGTGACATGCAAAGGTGCAAATAAAAGAAAACTGAGCTTGATGGCTGAATGGTAGGACACTACTTCTTGCTTTTAATACTATTGAAATTAAAACCCAGAGACAAAGTGAAAGAGAAGGGTCTGAAGCTCACCAGCTCCTGTCTACAAACATCAGAGCTTCCTTGAGGATGGAATTTTCATAGAATCATAGAATCATAGAATCATTAAGGTTGGAAAAGACCTCTAAGATCATCAAGTCCAACCATCAACTAACACCACCATGCCTCCTAAACTAGGCCCTGGAGTGCCACCTCTACACCTTTTTTGAACGCCTCCAGGGTTGACGACTCCACCACCTCTCTGGGCAGCCTGTTCCAATGCCTAACCACTCTTTCGGTAAAGACATTTTTCCCGATGTCCAATCTAAACCTCCCCTGGTGCAGCTTGAGGCCATTTCCTCTCGTCCTATCACTAGTTTCTTGGGAGAAGAGTCCAACACCCACTTCACTACAACCTCCTTTCAGGTAGTTGTAGAGAGAGATAAGGTCTCCCCTCAGCCTCCTCCTCTCCAAACTAAACAACCCTCAGCTGCTTCTCATAAGACTTGTCTTCTAGACCCTTCACCAGCTTCATTGCCCTTCTCTGGACACGCCCCAGCACCTCAATGTCCTTCTTGTAGTGAGGGGCCCAAAACTGAACACAGTCTTCGAGGTGCGGCCTCACCAGTGCCGAGTACAGGGGCACGATCACTTCCCTACTCCTGCTGGTCACGCTATTCCTGATACAAGCCAGGACGCCGTTGGCCTTTCATCACATGAGAAATCCTGAAATTTCAAAACTCAGTTGCATCATTGAAATTCTTGTGTCCGGTGAAAGCAATCTCTGTTCAGGTCCAGCTGCTAAAAGTGCCTATGCTGTCACTGTTAACTCTTTTCCTTATACGCAGGACCTGCTTACCAAGTCTTTTCATCTAGATCAACGGGCATGTAAGGTGATTGAGCGAGAACAGTATCTGTGATTTTTAAATCAATAATATCTAATTTACCCATATGCAAAAAAAAATTTTTTTACTTGTCTTATAAGGGATAACTCATGGAGAAAAACATGCTTCTCTTCATCATGACATGCAACAACTTTAGAAGCTTAACAGTCTACACGGTTCCCTGCCATTCTACAGCCCAAATGTCTGGTTGTAGATGCTTTCAGCCAAACTTTGTGTCCAAAGTAATTTTCTTTCACCATAAAATACAAATTATGCTCCATGCAAACAAAGAGATTTTTGCCAGTTATACCACTAGAGGATCAGTTCCCATACATTTACATCTGCTTTACCATTTTGAATAATCCAAAAGTTTAGATCTATCCAAGGGAAAATTTCATTTAAAAGTCCAAGAACAGCCTTAAATAATTTTCTACCTGAACAGAGGCATATGGATTTTTAAAGTCAAATAGTATATTTTACCATTTTAGATAAAATGCCAGCTGTTTTAATGAAATAGAACAGTGACAGAGATGTCAGGAATACCTCTTTCTTAGCTGTCTTACCCATCAAGCTGTTGCTACAGTGCTAGCCAGTGCTGTCATGACAGCTCCAAGTGGAAGATGTACCAATGTGTCACAACTGGTGTTGTGTTAGTAAATACCATATGCATGTTATTTTCGATTTCCTAAGAAGGTCTAAGGGGAAGGAAAGTATTTGATGGAAATTATGTTTAGTCCTGAACTTAGCTTCAGATTGTGGAAGAATCAAAATTAAAGCTCACCTAAACATAGAAGGAAATGCAGCCAATCACAGCTGAAGGATTAGTAAAAAGTGTTAAAAATATTATATGAAAGTTTTAATTACACAGAAAAATTATAAAATGCCCAGTAATTACAGTATATTGATTCCACTTTTTTTCTTGAAATGCTAAAACTATTTCAACACACACAGAATCAATAAACATAATTAAAATATGAGCTCATCAAAACAGTAATTAAATGTACTTAACAGCTTTTGTGGCTTTTCTCCATATGGTTACTGTGGGAGTGTGAATCTGGCTTGCTAGATAAATCATAGAATCATAGAATCATTGGGTTGGAAAAGACCTCTAAGATCATCAAGTCCAACCATCAACTAACACCACCATGACTCCTAAACTAGACCCTGGAGTGCCACGTCTACACCTTTTTTGAACGCCTCCAGGGTAGACGACTCCACCACCTCTCTGGGCAGCCTGTTCCAATGCCTAACCACTCTTTCAGTAAAGAAATTCTTCCTAATGTCCAATCTAAACCTCCCCTGACGCAACTTGAAGCCATTTCCTCTCGTCCTATCGCTAGTTTCGTGGGAGAAGAGTCCAGCACCCGCTTCCCTACAACCTCCCTTCAGGTAGTTGTAGAGAGCGATAAGGTCTCCCCTCAGCCTCCTCTTCTCCAGACTAAACAACCCCAGTTCTCTCAGCCGCTCCTCATAAGACTTGTTTTCTAGTCCCTTCACCAGCCTCGTTGCCCTTCTCTGGACACGCTCCAGCACCTCAATGTCTTTCTTGTACTGAGGGGCCCAAAACTGAACACAGTACTCGAGGTGCGGCCTCACCAGTGCCGAGTACAGGGGCACGATCACTTCCTTACTCCTGCTGGTCACACTATTCCTGATACAACCCAGGATGCTGTTGGCTTTCTTGGCCACCTGGGCACACTGCCGGCTCATGTTCAGCCGGCTGTCGACCAGCACCCCCAGGTCCTTTTCTGCCGGGCAGCTCTCCAGCCACTCTTCCCCAAGCCTGTAGCGTTGCATGGGGTTGTTGTGACCAAAGTGCAGGACCCGGCACTTGGCCTTGTTGAACCTCATACAGTTGGCCTCGGCCCATCGATCCAGCCTATCCAGATCCCTCTGCAGGGCCTTCCTTCCCTCGAGCAGATCGACACTCCCACCCAGCTTGGTATCATCTGCAAACTTGCTGAGGGTGCACTCAATCCCCTCATCCAGATCATTGATGAAAACGTTGAACAAAACCGGCCCCAGAACCGAGCCCTGGGGAACACCGCTCGTGACTGGCCGCCAACTAGATTTCACTCCATTCACCACCACTCTCTGGGCTCGGCCATCCAGCCAGTTTTTGACCCAGCAAAGTGTATGCCCATCCAAGCCGTGAGCTGCCAACTTCTCCATGAGAATGCCGTGGGAGACCATGTCAAAGGCCTTACTAAAGTCCAGGTAGACAACATCCACAGCCTTGCCCTCATCTACTAGGCGGGTCACCCGGTCATAGAAGGAGATCAGGTTGGTCAGGCAGGACCTGCCTTTCATGAAGCCATGCTGGCTGGGCCTGATCCCCTGGTTGTCCCGCACCTGCCCGGTGAGCTCACTCAAGATGAGCCGCTCCATGATCTTCCCCGGCACCGAGGTCAGGCTGACTGGCCTGTAGTTCCCCAGCTCCTCCTTCCGGCCCTTCTTGTAGATGGGCGTCACATTGGCTAGCTTAATGTAACAAAATAAAGTGAAAGCCTGGGAAAAGATTACTGTGGTATCATAAGCAAATACAATAAAGTCTAGCTCTATAATAAGTTCCAATAAATCAAAAAGTTGACAAAGGAAGCAGTGTTTACAATTATTAGAGAGAAATTCTGGATGTTTTATATTTTTATAGGATTAACACTATCATGGACTTAATATAGAAGCCAAATCAAATATTTCTTCCATCATTAAAGCTGTTCTACTGGAAGACTTTCTGTTCAGTGAAAGATATTTGGGAACGTTATGGGCTTGCTGGTGTTGGTGACAAATCACTTGACAGCTGTCATTCAGGGGGCAATTCAGCTCAAGGACCTAATACAGCTGCTTTGAGTTGCTCTTTGGAGCAGCAAATCTCTCTTCAGCGATTAGATAAAGCAGCATGACTGCCAAGCAGAAAGTAAATTAGGTGCTTAAAGTGGGGTGTGTGAATACCTCTTCTCCATCCTTCTCCCTTCCTTCTCCCTGGGTACGTGTGCTGTGTCATGAATAATACAGAAAAATCAATGGACAGTGATTAAAAAAAAAAAAAAAAAAAGAACAACAAAAAAGATGCACATCTCTGGAACTGATTTCTTCAGAAAACACCATGGGCACCTATAGGCTATGCAGCTCCTCCTTCTCCTCTGCTGCCTTTTCTGGAGTCCTCACCATCTCTCTCCGCCACGTCTTTCGAGACCCTTGGGAAGTATGGCATTTAGATGCCATTTCTGCATCGCTGCCATAATAGGCACATGCAGATCGCATGCAGTCTGTGTATCTTGTGTGTTGCCTGGATATAAAAAAGTTTACACAGGTGTTAAGGAAACCCTTACAAGCCCGTACTGCACTGATTGAACTGATGTTGTCACTGATTTAATCACAAGATATGAAAGTAATCAAGGTAGTTATTGTGTAATAAAAAAAATTAGAAGTGTGAAGATGTGGTGACACACCATGTCTGTAATTTAAAAAAATGAGATAAATGTATTTTTCTAGTGCCTAATGCACAGGCAGTAGTGATTACACTGGCTGTATAAATAAAGTTATTGCTACCTCTTATTTTCCCTAACCACCTCTTGACCTGAAAAAAACAAGTACATTTCAAAATGGGATGCATAGCAGTGTATTGCAGTGATATTCACAATTTTCTCAGTAGCTTATGGCCACCAGCATACCTCACACCTTAGTGTTTTAAAAATTCAAACATTAATTTTAAAAGCTTTGTTTAAATCCACCCCCAAATCCCTAAAGCAAACTAAACCCAGAGAAAGGAATAAGACAATATATTACAATTTCTTACACATTTTTCCAAAAACAATCACTAGAGCTTTTTCCCACCGAGATCAGGCCTCACCCTACAATGTACATACTTCTCAGTCACCCCATAGGCTGAGAAAAAAAAAGTTTTAAGATTGTGAAATGGAGCAAAAAGGTAAATAACTGCTTTAGAATCATAGAATCGTAGAATCCTTTAGGTTGGAAAGGACCTTTAAGATCATCAAGTCCAACTGTTAACCTAGCACTGCCAAGTCCACCACTAAACCATGTCCCTAAGCACCACATCTACACGTCTTTTAAATACCTCCAGGGATGGTGACTCCACCACTTCCCTGGGCAGCCTGTTCCAGTGCTTGACAACCCTTTTGGTGAAGAAATTTTTCCTAATATCCAATCTAAACCTCCCCTGGTGCAACTTGATCCAATTGCTTGTTACTTGGGAGAAGAGACCCGTCCCCACCTTGCTACAACCTCCTTTCAGGTAGTTGTAGAGAGCGATAAGGTCTCCCCTCAGCCTCCTTTTCTCCAGGCGAAACAGCCCCAGTTCCCTCAGCCACTCCTCATAAGACGTGTGCTCTAGACCCTTCACCAGCTTCGTTGCCCTTCTCTGGACACGCTCCAGCACCTCAGTGTCCTTCTTGTACTGAGGGGCCCAACACTGAACACAGCACTCGAGGTGCGGCCTCACCAGTGCCGAGTACAGGGGCACGATCACTTCCCTACTCCTGCTGGTCACACTATTCCTGATACAAGCCAGGATGCTGTTGGCCTTCTTGGCCACCTGGGCACACTGCTGGCTCACGTTCAGCCGGCTGTCGACCAACACTCCCAGGTCCTTTTCCGCCGGGCAGCTCTCCAGCCACTCTTCCCCAAGCCTGTAGCGTTGCATGGGGTTGTTGTGACCCAAGTGCAGGACCCAGCACTTGGCCTTGTTGAACCTCATAGAATTGGCCTCGGCCCATCGATCCAACCTATCCAGATCCCTCTGCAGAGCCTTCCTGCCCTCAAGCAGACCAACACTCCCATCCAACTTGGTTTAAGTCAGTAACTCCTTTAAGAAACAGCAAGATTTGGTAGCTAAATAGGTGTTGCTAAGGAGGGAATCCTATTATGGTTGCAAATATTCCCCCCCCCTTCCCCCCCCCCCGCTTCCTTCTAGAATTCTAGAATAAGTCACAGAGAACAGGAACCCGTGACACAGCAGAACTGAATCTCCATCCCATTTTTAAGCATTAGTGCACGTCAGGAGTGCAGGAAGATATTACCGCTTGTATATTTGATGCCTTCAGTCCTTTCTCACTTACCAGCTTTCTTTCCATCTTTGTCACTATTTACAGATGTTAGAAAAGATCGCTCTTTTTTTTTCTTGAAATGATTCATCATTTTTTTCGTTGTTCTTGAAAGCATGTAATCTTTCTATAAATAGGACCTAGACCATAACTCCTGAAATTCCCGTTCCACTGACCTTTTTAAAGCTTTACGTAGGACTCAAATTGTGGGAATAGTTAGTGGTATTCCCTAATGAGGGAATTACATTGTATTAAACTCCTTTACTTTATCACATGAGCTAATGAAAAGGCTACTTTTTTCCAAAGGTGCCTAGTTGCTCTAAAGATGCAGATAGAAGTATACAGCTCTCACTCCAGAAGTATTTACACAAAACCAAAATCCTTCAAAATCCTATTATCAGAATAAAGCACTAAGTCTATTGACTACTGTTTGAAAACCAGTCAATATGTTTCTGTCTTTAGTCAACTTCAGAAAATTTGAGCTAGTACTTTCATACCTGAAAAATGGGGAACAATAATCTATTACTGGGCCTTGATATAAATTGTTTCCCGCTTTTAACTGAATGTAGCATCCTACTGTCTCTTCTGGATGGTGCTACGAATTTATTACACTCTGCATCCAGTTTCCTCATCTTGTATTATGTTGCCAAGTAGGAGACAAACTGTCTAGTAAATAAGGCTGCTTTTAAAGTTGAAGATGGCCTTTTAGAAGGCCAAGACTGAAATGGAAATTGAAGACAAAAATATCTTTAACGAAAATAATCAAAAAGAAGAAAAAAACAAAAGGTTTATTTTAGACTTGGCCTGAATATTGAATTACAACGGATTTAAAATATTCAGCAGGCAATAATAGCTAGGAAACAAATATCTGGCCAATTAGGCACTGCAATCTGTAGCAGGGAGCTTCATCACCCTTAGAAATAAGTTTTGCAGGCGCATTGATTTTTTTTCTCCTGGATCAGCCAGCTAGGTATAAGACTTCATCTCACTAATATATATTGTCATCAGAAAATCTGTTTAGTGCTCTGTGCTGCCTGAGTGAGTGTGTATGAACAAGTAGTAAGTTTCAGTGTGGGAAGTAAATAGTTAATTTAAAAAAAACCCTGCAGTGTATTACTGCATTGCGAGAGGGACACAGTGTGATAGGATCAATCTACCTCATTTAGCCATTCATAATTCTGGTTAATTTTGCATAACCCCCAATGACACGGGCTGTGGATGATGCCTTATTTGCAGGAGATGGTAGGTTCCCAGCAAGTTTTCCTGAAGTCCCCATAGGTTCAGGCCACCCTGACGGATGATTTTAGTGCATGCATGGCCTTTTTCATCACTGCTACCAGGGACATCAGTAGGGTTGTTCTGCCAACAGCATGCTATACTGAATTAGGACAGGTTTTAGACATTTGTATTCAGGTATCTCATGATCCCATGTTCCTTTGTAAGGTAATTTCTTTGTTAGGGCTACATCTCTTGTGTTGCTGTGTGTTTTCATCCCTGCAGGGATGCATCTTCTTGGTAGTTGAGAAGAGTTGTGTAAAGGGCTGCTGAGCCCCTGTTTTTGTAGAGCACTAAGGCACATCTTTTATCAGTATTTTTTCACAGCAAACAGAAATGAAATATTTAGATTCTGTAATGCTGCAATGTTTTGTTTGGTTAGAAATGCCAAAGTGAAGGTTTTGATGCTTCCTAATTAGGATATTTTACACATTGTCCATTAAATGATTTTTTAAATATTACAAGTTGGTTTTCCTTATTTGAGGCACAATGAAGGTTAACTTTGATATCTTTCATAGGACAACAATTTTTAGTACCTGACTTCTGTCTGTCTCTCAGTGGTGCTGAAGGTATAAGACAAGGCATAAACCTTGAAGCAAAAGGTTTAAATATAAATTAAGTTTGTGCAGAGCTTTTATATAAGATGGAAATGGTGGAGAACAGTAGCTAACACTGGGACAGGAAAGATGCAGATTTTAAAAAAAATGTGACTTTTCTGGGGGAGAATGAAAGCTGTTACAGTACGCCACTGGGTTTTTATGCCTATTTCCTATTTTCTGACAGTCTGAAGAGAACCTTGTTAGGCATTTCCAAGCCCTGTGCTTTATAGTAAAATATGTATTCTGTGTTTTTGAAACATTGATTTGTTTTATTTTCTCTGAAAAACTGAAACATGACTCTTTTTAAATCTGGCATATAGGTAAGAGAAAATGAAGAACAGGTGCCTATTTTAGAGGGGAAAAATAATAACATAGCAATAAAGCTCTCATATTTGGAAAAAGTGTAGTGAGCATGTATAGTACGTTAACGTCAACGTCTTATGAATTTGAGCACACACACGTAGCTAAACGCAGCCCCAAGTTTTGAACCTGGACCTCTTGCAGCAGAGCCTGCTCTCCCCAGTATCTATACAAAAATGCGCTCCTCCATGCGTGGCTGGTCCCATTGGCTTCAAAGACACTACTCAGGGGAGTAAAGTTACTCATGCATTTAAGTGCTTGCTGGATTCAGGCCAATAGCTTAATCTTTTGCATTTAATACCCTTTTCCTAAACTGATAACAGTCTTCAAGTTTTCAGTATCATGTGCAGCAGTTTAAATAATGTAGAACCAAAGGAAAAAAAGTGAAGTACCAGTATTGTAACTTAAGGAGTATCGTGAGATAAACAGCATAGCACAGGCACAGTTTTATTAGTAGTAAGTAGTTATCTGCCAGGCTGCCATTTGTTACTGGTCTGAAGGCACTTCTTGTCTCAATTTCTGAAAAATCAAGGCAGGGAGGATGGGCAGCGCTAAAAAGGCAGGTACAGTGTAAAGCAAAGTGTAAAAGATCATATTTTATCTGAATTGACAGAGAGTAAACAAAACTTGTACTGCTCTTGAAACTCGGTACAACGGGGCAAAAAAATTCATTGAAAGTGTACAGAATTTTGGCAATAAACCCATAAATATGCTTTTTATTGTTGGGGTGTTTTTAATTGTTTTGATTTTCGATCAATGGTGGAGGCTTCCAATCTATTCCAGTTCTTGCCCTAGTTTCCCCATGATCTTACCTTCCTTTATATTGTAGACGAGCTCTGAACGACATTGCTAACTTCCATTAGAGATGTTTCATTCTTTCTCCCATTAGGTCCTAAAAAGTATATTATATATGCAAGGTGATGTTCCATTTTCTAAAAGGTGTTTTGTTGGGTATCATTATTTATATAAATGCTGTTCACACGCATGTTAGACTAGGCAAAATCAAAGAAACGTGCTTTACACCTGGAATGGAAAATATGTAGGGTTTATATGGTATTTATTTCCTTTGTCTTGACTGGGAGTGTTCATAACCTCGTCCTGCAGCTTCCAAAGGTCTTTCAGACACACCAGGCTTCTTCTACCTGCCTCCCTACAGACAAAGACCATGAATTTTACTAGATATTTTCCTTGAGAGGAGTCTAGAGAAGGAGGGAGATTTGATGGGCTGAGAGAAACCTATCTGCAGTAATAGTCAGAGATGGAGTTTCATAAGGACTGATGGCTTTTTGCCCAGAAACGCTTCACTGATGTAGCCCAGACAGGGAATTTTCCCAAGGGAAAAAGAGCAGGAGCAAACAGAGGTGGAGGAGGTAGAGAAGAAAAGGGAAGAAAAAGTCTAGTCTTTTTGAATTTTTTTGAGAATCAAATTGTATGTCTCTGGGTTTTCCTCAAGGAGAAAGGGAGAAAGTAGGAAATGAAAGTAAGATACTAGCTGAAATTGTTATAATAGCAATTTTGCAATTTTGGCATCATTATTTATTACCATTAACAATAGTGATACATCTTTGGGGGGAAAGAACTTGAGTAGGTATATTTTGAACACGTATGAGCTGTATGAAAATATTCAGGTTTATAAAGTACAATATCGATATCTCATCTTTTAAAAATATATTTGTGTTATTGTGCTGCATAGTTTTCAAGTAGATTAACTGACTTATTCTTGCATAGTCACATCCTGAAGTATGATGTTAAAGAATATGTGGCTGAGCAGCTTCTCTCTGAACAAATACAGAGCTAGCGGAGTCTGAGGATGGGTAGTACAAGCAGCTATGTGAGGAAAAAGATGGTTAAAAGAGACCATGGAGGTGGGAATTTCCACTGTCACGGTGAAAGGAATGGATGAAAATCCCAGCAGAGCAGGCGTGGTGGAAATAGTCTCTGGGGACAAATTCTAACATATAAATATGCCATGTTACTGTGCAG
Organism: Fregata magnificens; assembly: GCA_013389945.1. NCBI lineage: Eukaryota > Metazoa > Chordata > Aves > Suliformes > Fregatidae > Fregata > Fregata magnificens. The sequence goes on along the minus strand of WAAD01018364.1, from coordinate 66,977 downwards.
GCCAAAGTGAATTTAAATCAACAATATCTCTACTAGGGTTGGTATCAGACCTGCCTGTGTAAGGGAGAAGCGTGCTGAGATCCTGTGATATCCCAAAGGTGTTAGAAAAGGGAAACAATTGGTATAAATATAGAAATTCAACACCAGAAACAAAATACTGACCTAATCAGCGAAATGAGCATCAAAATCAGTCTTCATGCTAGAGCTTTAAGGGTCTGGCATATCAAATAGAGCACGAATATCTCCAGGAATATGCCAGAAGCTAATTGGTTTAAGAAATCTGGCTGTACATAGAGACCATTACTCATAGATATCACGTTTTTCTGTTGCACAAATTATCTACAGTGCTCATGGTGTCTGCTCAAGGAAAAGTTTATTTTCATTCAGTCTTTTCTTTCCCCCTGACCTCAAAGGACTAATTAACAAAGTATTAGCATGTTTCTAAAATATGACTGAATTCATCTTCTTAAGAAAATGTACTGAAGAATGTACCCTATTATTAGAAATGACAGGATGTATATAGGGCCATATGTTTTCAAAGGGTTTTCTGTCAGTGTTAATCAAAACGTTGGAAAACTTATGAACATACTGAGCAGCACGTCAACCATATGGATAATATCTTCCCTTTAACAGTGAGAATTTGAATTAATAATAAACACTGGAGAGTAACCTAAAATGAGACAGAAACAATAATATTAAGACCAGCAAAAACATAATATCGCATCAGCCTGAAGACTCCTGGGTATTTTAAAAAAATCTTATTGTGTGTTAAATTCTGGTCATGCAACTACTTTCATTAATTTTTCTTAGTTTAGCTTGGAAAGGTAACTGGAAAGATGCAGTTTATTTTTACTGGGTTTTGTACAGGACAGAGTTTGGCTCTTACGGCATGCTATAGCATGCATCAGTATCACGTGCTTGTCTGACTGGTAGATGTACATTCATTATCGCAGTCCATTTGTTATTGAAAAGGCATTGGAATATTTGTTTGGTGACACATACGTGTACAAATCATTTCATGGACTATACAAACAGCTGCAGGAAGAGAACTGAGTCTGTTTCTAAGTTTACTAACCTGGAAAATTGATTGAGACTACATTATTTTGAATAAACCTCCAAGGGCTCAGCTTCACAAACTTACCTGTTTTACAGATGGTGAACTCTCTGAACTAAATATTGAGAAATCTGCTTGAGAGAAAATTAATGTTGCAAGTGACTGCGCTATATGCTTCTACATCACTTACGGGAGCACATAAGAGATAAATCCATCAAAAATGCAAAAATTTTAGTTATTAAATACACTGAGAAGTCCTGCCTTTGTGCTCACAGTTGCCTGCAAGCACACAACCACACGCATTACAACTGTTTTTCAAAATCAAGTCCTTTTGACCAAAGGTGGCTCTACAGCCGGGGGCTGAGCCGTGACCAGGACAGGGCTCGGTTCCCTGCTCTGCTATATGGGAATTCTCTCTCCCCTATATGGGAATTGAGTATTTGCTCCTTGGCATTGCCCAGAGCTGCTAGGTGCCACTGAACACCAATGTAACAAACACAGGGAATTCATTACATTGCTAGAATATACCAGGAGGGTTTAAGTCTGTTACCCCACTGCCTCTGGACCCCCAGCCTTGGTCCCTGGCCAGACCCAGGGTTGCACCTCTGCCTCAGCTGGCGACAGGATCACGGTCTTTCTCACCGCCTGATCTCAACTGGGAAGGTTTTATTTTCACTGATACCAGTCCTGGTTTATTTTCTCCTTAGCTAAATAAAAAGTTACATTGAGACATTCGACTACTCGCACTGAGACATAAAGCCTTGAGCTGCCGATAAGCGCAATCCAGCCTCGGCAGGGTGAAACCCTGCATCTTCTAACAGAGATAGGGAGAAGAGGAAATACAACTTTAAGTCTTTGAAGCTATGAATTGAGATGTCCCTATTATATAGTGATGGTTTTTATTGGTAACTATCCATCTGCATCAGTTTCCAGCTTAGGAGCCTTTCCCTCTGACATTTCTTTTTCGTTTTCCCTTTAAGTCCATGCCTGCTTTCCAATTTTGCATTCTGGTGGTGGTTGAAAAGCACGTTATTATGGATAGCACCTTCTGACTGGTAGATATTCTTGCACCTGCTCTTAGCTTTGTTTTTGGAGTAGCCACAGAGGACCCTGTGACAAGGAGCAGAGTTCATCCCTCCATTCCCCTTCGTGCTATTCCATCAGCTCCTGTAATTTTTCTGCCAGTATTTGTTCTGCTACTCAATAGCCTGTGACTCTCCTGCAGATCTCAGGGGAGTTTCTCCTGCACCTGGGAATCAGTATCCACCTGCAATTTATTGGTAGAAAATATATATCAGCTTTAATTTTTTCCCTGTTTCAGATGAAGTACCAGGACCCCTGCACATAATGTGCCAAAAGTCTGCATTTCACCATGAAACCTCCATTGCCAACCACTGAGAGGTGAAGGAAATGCAACTTCTAATCCACCTGCTGAGGACACCACACCTGCAGTGTGTAGCTGCTGTAGTGACTTTTATTTTAAAGCTGGTTCACAGGGCACCCTCCCACCACACTGGGATCCAGCTGCCTGCCCAGCTCTTAAGAGCCTCCTGCAGCATTACTGTTCTCCTTATGGCCAAGGATTTTAGCTTTCTAGGCCCTTTTTGTTTCTAGCTTCTCCCTTTTTCTCATACACTCCTCTTCTGCCAAAGATCACGGACTACAGCCTCTCTTTTTCTGGAGGAGCAACGTTTTCCTCCTCCAGAGGTTCCATTTCTTTCAGACAATCTCTACACTATTGCCAGGCACACATTTCAGAGGCCATTCTTGCATCTTTAGGAGACACCGGTCTGGTTCTTCTGCGTATCTCCTGCAGCAAGCACAGTCAGCAGCAGCATCTGAAGGCTGTAAGCTGTCCTGAGGCCAGGCCAGCATCCCTGCTTGGCATGAGCCTTTGGCTGGTCTCATCAGGCTGCATCAGCGTTGGTGGAGATTCTGTACAGACAGCTTATGCATCTTCACAGATCCCTGTTCTCTGGTGTGCCCATGAGTCCTGAAATACTTTAAATACTTTACTTCTGCCACACAAACTATAAGAAAGAGTCCCAAAACTGGCATGTAGCTCCCATCAGCCTTCTGTCAAGCAGATGTTCAGCTATAGGAGTGTTGCATGAGGCATTGTGCTGATACTTAAACTGTTTCCTCTTGCCTGCAAATCACAAAAGGAGGTGTTAAAACCTAAATAAATAATTAAAATATAAGCACTAGTCAAAAGAGACAAGAGGTGGGGGGAGGAAACATGCTTGTTAAAACTTCCAGGCACCCTGGCAATTAGTCTCACAATGGCATAATCCTGATGAGCTTTCACATCTCCTATTACATTTGGTACATACTGTTTGTTAGCATTTTATTCCATCTGCTTCTGTACAATCTCCATCAGCTGAAGGAGGATATGGTTACTCCAGTCATTAAATGTTGATGATCTCTGTTGCTTGTGGTAGGTATCTGTTATGTTAACTGGTACTTTTCCTCCTCGCACTTGGAGGTAATGCTTTTTCCCCCACCAGCACCCAGGCACCTGCTAATAATAAAAATACTGCTCTTTTATTAAGATGATGACACCAGTGTGACTTGCAAGTTCAGTAAAATATGTTGGATAGTCTTCATTGCAATTTGCCTAAATGGAATAAACAATTTTTTTCCTAGTATGATATTCAAATTTTTAAATGCATTAACTTCTGGGATTTACTGATCAACTATCCCTCGTTAGAAGGGATATCTCTTGTTTTCAGACTAAATCTACTCTTATTCTTCTAAAAGGAAATAATATGCTTTCATTTTCCTTAAAGCCAGTCAGTAATAGATTTAAGTGGATAAATATATTTGACATTCTTTGCCTTTCCATTTCTCTTTTGAGAGCAATGCCAAACAGACTGTGAAAAAGAGAATTAATTCATTATCCCAAGATATTCATGAAGTTCTCTAAGCTTCTGATTCTTGGACTGCAGGTCATTAGCAATCATTAATTTTTAAAGGTACGGATGATGTCCTCTGAAGCAGATATCGTATGAAATAAACAGTTCTATTAATGTGGTAGAAGGATGAAGCTTGGGAAGATGTAAGTGTATGGAAAAGCAGAATTTTACCTCTGCAGAAATCTTTAGCATAAACTGAGGCAGCACTTGGCTTTAGGCAGCTATACTACTGTATGGCATAAACCAGGGTACGAGGATTATCATTGTCAACTCTAAAGACTGAGAAGGTGGTCTTCTGCATCCTTCTACTTCTGCACCCCAAGCAGCCACCAAGTGATAGTTACCCTTTACGTAGCTTTTGTCCAGTCACATCATGGTCAGAGAGAGCCTACAGCTTATCTGCAAGAGGTTCTGCAGACAGATACCATCATCACCTGAAATCCTTTTTGTTATGTTTGAGTGTAGAACATTTTGTGGTTTTCCCTTTTCCTTCCTAACAAATACACACATTGTTCCCCATTGAAGAGTTAAACGCGCCTGGACTACCCCAATAATGACTTTCCTTTTGATGTTTCTGTATAATGATCAACCCATATTAATATGTAGTGCTCCTAACCTGAGAAAAGATATGAGAGCTCAGGACTGTTTGAATGCTGACTAGGATATCTGTGTTAATAGTCAAACCATATGTCTTCCTAGAAGTATGATGTTGATTGCGACCTCAGAAGAAACCAGGCCTGCTTATAGCAAATATATGGAATTGATTAAATGAATAAATAACCCTATTATTTAGTTCTGCATAAAAATATGTGGGACCCAGGTCAAAGATAATCCCTAATTTTTCTATGCATAATAGATTCCAAAGTGTAAACATTACCAGTAGCATGAACCAGAGTAGATGCTTTAAGTCAACAGTCAAAGGTGCGAGTGTAAACTCAGAAATATTGATAATGTTTGTGAATAACTTCAGACCAAATTATACTGGAGTTCCCAAGCTGCTATGAGTGCCTCTTGTTTTAACGCTCCAGTGTCTGTTATATGTACGAGTTCAAAGACTGACCACAGTTTTTGCATTGGACGTTTCTCTGTAATATTTGGCTTAATTTTAGAGCCTCGGCTTCTGTGTCAGAATAGCATCATTTATTGAGGAACTGAAGCAATATTTTCCTTCAGGCCCTACCCAGGCACTCTGTATTTTCTGATCATGATCCTTTCCTTCCTCAATTTTCTTTATTTTTTAGCTTTGGTGCAGAGGTTCTGGACCATAAAGATTAGAGTCTGCAGATCTGATCTTTCTTCCTCTGTACAGCTCCGTGCTGGGCAGCATGCGGAGAGGAAGGTCCTGCTCAGCAGAGCTCACAGAGTGGGACTGGGGGGCAGCAGGGGTACAAGAGGTTAAAGCACCTTCTTAAAAATAGCAGCACAAATGACTGTCTCGCCAGAAAACACAGGCCAGGCATAGTGACACGCTGCATGTTGTGGGCTGCACTGCATTTGCTTGTACTTTGCTCCACACGCCACAGGCTGAATTATGAATAAAACATGAAACTATGAAGCCATTAAGAGATCTGCAGTCAAATTCTCCACTTCTCAGATTAATTATGAGCGTAATATGTATAAGACTAGCAAAGCACCTAGAAATTATCCTGCTTGGAAGAATTTTGTTGCTGAGCCATGCATGCTGCAAATGGCCTTCATCCCTGGACCCTGTTGTGCTCTGCTGAATCTGAGACACAAATCCAAACTTCCCAGCTGCTTCCTATATGTGTAATGATCTCAAACTCAACCCTCACCCTGCAATGTTGTGTTTGATGAAGTTCAGGTTTGAATTCTGAACAGAGCAGCTCTTCACAGTTGCATCTTTTATCTGCTGAATGCACAGCGGTGAAAAGAGAGCAGTGCATCCAGTAACGCACAGAAAGCAGACCTTACCTAATAATATACAGGCTCGCAGTTCACATGTGTATAGAACGCGACCCAATGTGCCTGCGATATGGGAGGGATCGAAAGTCCACTGAAACCACTGGAAGCCTCTCCATTGGCTTCGACTGATTTTCAGATCACCTCCATAATATACAGGACTATCTCTGATCATGAAGGATATAGGAGCTGACAGAGGTCAAGGGCATCACTCATGTACTGATAACAGAAGTAAGTCCAACTAATAGGCACAACATGATGTAAAACAATGTCTAACTGGGTGAAAAGGGAATAGGAGCAGCTCCACCCTCCATTAAATTTGAATTTAAGAAATGTCAGGAAGTTGCTGGTTTAAACATTCTTCCTAACAAATGATAGTGAGCATTAGAATTGATGTTCAAGAATTTGGATTGGCTGATGAATAGCTCTTTTGGTTATTCAGCAGTTTCTTTAAATTCAATGTTTAAATATGATTTCATTTCTGTCTCCCTCCAGCACAACTTCAGGCAATATTTTTAGACTATAATTTAATATACACAAATATAATAATTATTTTCAGTAGACATTTGGGTTGTTTTATTTTATGCAATTCTTTAATTAGCATAGTCATCCTGTATTCTGCAGGTACCCACAGTTTAGTTTTTGCAGCGTCTCCTAGCAAATTATGGTGTGGTGTTTGGTCTGAAAAATTATATGATTTGGATTACGTATTTACAGTTCCCCAAAATGTGCACTGTGTGCTTCACAAACAAAAAAGAAGAAAAGAATCCAGGGTAATAGCTGAGAAATTCTTTTTGCTATCAGCAAAAATAAACACTGCTTTGATAAATTAATTCAGCCACTTCTCCACCAAAGATAGGACATATACTGACATGGTATCTACATAAGTACAATTCGTGTGTGTGAAATACAACCCAATGTGTTGGTGAGATGGACCAGATCCAAAACCCACTGAAGGTAATGAGAGAATATAATACACCATATTTTATGCACGCAACTATGTAAATAAGTGCTGTGCAGGTATGCAGTTGTGGGAGCGTAAGCGGGAGCACGTGTCCCACCTGTGCATCTGCATACGTGTGCACACATACACAGCTATGCTATATCTTGCATTTTTGTATGCATGCAGTTTGTACACAGGGCTGGCACGATGTCATGGCAGGATATTTAAGCTTTGTTTGAATTTAACCCACTGCCTGATGCATTTAGAGCCTGCTTGTCATGATTCTGGTGAAGAGAAGGAAATGTGGAAGCTATCGGTTTGGTGTTAGGTGCTTTGTGCTCTGGTGGGGAGAGGGTACAGGTGATCCCAAGTGGGACCACTTAAAGTCCTACAGGGAAGGAGACACGGCAGGAAGCCACCATCTTGTTTGTTTTCCTTTTTTAGAAGTCAACAAGCCCGAAGGAATCACATCGCCTTGAAGCCACCGCGCGGTCATGAAAAGCAGCTGAAAATATAACTCAGCCTCCTCAGAGAGCACCTGGCTGTGGAAGAGACTGCAATCTTTCCCTCACCTGGAGGAGACTATGAAAAGCCCAGTAAGTGACCTTTTCAGCAAAGATTTGCATTGACTTCCCCTCTCCCCATATATCACTTACACTGTATACGCACTGTTTTTCCCATCACCTCTTGCCTGTGTCGTTGTACCTGCCTTCCAGCTTCATGTTTTAGTTCTGCAAAGGCTTTCATGGGGAAGTCAGTAAAAGTAGAACACCATTGATTGCGTTCTTTGTTGTGTTATCCTGCATATAAATCACCAGTGCTCCAAACACAATGCATTAGAAGTTAAGAATAGTTCTAATCAATAATTTACTACATTATTGATAGTTTTTGTAATGCAGACTTAATCCTTTGAAGTAATGTCTTTAAGACATTTGAACAATACGTATAGTATCCTGTCTAAGAACGAGTCTGCACAGAGGATAAAAATCCACTGCTGTAACCTTCATATCCTTTGCTCAAGTGCCAGACATCTCTGCTTAGAGAGCACTGGAACTTCTGGGGATGATGAACGTGAGCAACCAGCCCGCAGATCCCCTTCTGAGCACCCTGAGGCCTGCTGAATACCTGTTCTCTGTGGCGTTTGACCCCTTGCCACGGAGAAGGGTGAACATCCAGGCTACGCCTCCATGATGGCACAGGAATATATTTGTTGCAAGGTAAATGAGATCTGAATATAACATTCAGAGTTGTGTCTGTGCGGGTGTCTGGAGGAGGGAGCACGCTTGGCGCTGGTAAGAAGGAAGCCGTAGTTTATTTGACTGAGTTCCTGTTGTAGCGGGGGGTAGAAGGTGGAGGCACCAGCCATCACTGCCTCAGAGCCGCACTGTTTTCAATATGCAATTATACCATCCCTAAAGGTAAATAGAAGGTTTGTGTGTGAGAAATATTTCTGTAAAATAGTTTGCAGCTGAAAAGATAACACTATTCCCTGCCTCCTACTTGGCTGTACAATTTTAATTATGTTAGGGAATCTCTCCTATTTTATATTCCATATATATTTATGGAATAAGCTGTTGGCAAATAGGACATTATTTCAAATAATTTAATGCATTTATTAAAAGAGATTACAAATCTATCCAGGCTATAGTCATTGCACTTAGGGCAACTATTATGGCTATATTATTGTTCCATTTATTTCAAAATATCTTTGGCAAGGACTGCTCCTCTGCGAACAGTGTAAGAAAGAGACTCTCTGATGATCTGCCCTTCTGTATGGCAGGGGGCTCTGCCATCCCCTTTCCCCTCCTAGCCCCATCCACATAACCGCGCTCCGTAGATTCAGAGCAGGGCCAGGGCAGAAGGGGAAGAGCCTGACAGACGCTGGCTTGGTTATTTTATTTGTGCTACTCAATTTTAGCCCATAGCAGAACAGAGATACCGAGACAGCCTCCAAGATGCAGTCAGTTAGAAGCTGCAGAGCTGCTGAGGGACATGAGGGACATGTACATCCCGCGAGGTCTGATGGAGGAATGCGAGGATGCCCAAACTGGTCCATTCAGCAGTGCCAGTTTTCCTCCCCTCACTCAACTGGAGGAGTCTCTTAGAGATTCCCCTTCACAGCAGAGGTACAATCCACCCCAAACATGACTGACTCTTGTCACTGGTGAGAAACTAGGACAATTTTTCACATCACGATGGTGGTTGCAGATGCCACACATTTACCTGCTCGTACTCAGATCCTTGCTCCCTGGATGTGGGGGCCCTTGAACTCCCTTTGAATGGTCTGCAAAAGGTGATGAAGAAAGACCAAGCTTGACAGTGTGTTTAACCTCACAAAAAGAGCCCACATCTTCATCTGAAAAATGTCTGGCTCTGCAAAGCAGGAAAGACAGAGAAATGCTGCACACACACAGTTGCAGAGCTACAGCAAGAACGGTGGAAGAAAAAGCCCTCACTCTGGCACTGCAGCTGTATGGGTGCTAGATTAAGAGGTGGCAGCAAAATCCAACACATTGTAGAATATGACCCAACCCAATCCTAGCTGATGGGGGGGAGTAGGGGCACCAGGGTCTGCATGCAGTCATTCACATGCACACACGTACTTAGTATGGAGAGGAGGGAAGGGAAAGTCAGACACAATTGTCACCCTGTGTGCCACACAGAGCCTTGCTCTAGCCCTGACTGGGGATCTGCCATTAGTAATGGGCTACAGAGCCCATTGCACTATCACACCCAAGACAAAGATGAGCGAACATGAAATGAGTCTATGTTTCCATCTACCACGAATAGAAGGGCTGGTCTACATTCATCATCATTGTCAACATTATTGTTGTCATTATTGTTGATATCATTATTTCTGCAGTATTTTTACTCTGTTGGTGCAGACAGAGTTTCATTCCTATTGTGCAGCCCCCACACAGCAACTTGCATGAACTGTTATAAAGCTGCTCATTTACTCAAGGATACCTCACCGGTGGTACAAGCACATTTACCTATAAGGGAGTAAGAGAGAGGACTCTCTTTACCCACTGTTAAACAAGCGCAAAACATTGTTCAGACCCTGAACTGTAAGTGAACCCTGTGCTTTCAAGAACCAAAGGATGGATGTGACCAGTGTCTGACATGTCTCCAGAGCAGCTCCCAAAGCATCCCATGCTGAAATACAATTACTGCCACTGACTAAGGTATCATTTGCTGCTCTTTAATCAGTATCTAGAGCTTTCTAGTATTTTTCACAGGTTTAACATGGTATGGTCAAAAAAATAACTGTATGCGCTGTATTTGTTTATATGCATTAGAATCTGGGTCATAAGCTCATCAATTGATGCATGTCTTAAGAAAAGCATGAGTTAAGTAAGCCCCACATGTATGAGATTAACGATATATATAACGCTGTTATAAGCACCTGCGTGCCATACTCCAGAGTCACTGTTGCTCTGTAACCATCACAGCCTCTCCGAAACTCTTGCTCTCTCACAGGATAGGGCCCCAGCCCTATGAGTGCTCACAGACCCACTCACATGCACTACACCTCCATTGGTTTCACTGGACTAGTCAAGGTCATAAAATTAAACATCTTTATAACTGTTAGTAGGATTAGAGCTGTAATAATATTTTGGGTGCTTCGTACCTTTCTGAATTGCTGCCACTGCTGCTTGTTTGCCATAACATAACCCATAACATATTTTATAGGTTTCCAAACTTTAAGCACAATGGATTAGAAAGGAGGTTAATTATGCATAAGACAGAAAGATTTATGTAAATATAAAACCAATATAATGTGTTATTTACATACAGCCTATACTTACCCTAAGTAACTTCTGGAGAAATCTTGGCTATCACGAACAGCTCGCACCTCATTTCTCAGTCCAGAAAGGAGTGGAGGATTCTGGCTACCTTAAGTTGCTGCTAATATTTTCTAGACTAGAGGATATTTGTATAAGAACATAACTCGACATAACTCAACACAGATGGACAACAAGCAGGATAAATCTCTATCATTTATTACATTTGCCTAGCGATCAAAGGTGTCTAACTAGACATTTTTCATCATTGGTTGTTTGCATTAGATATGCAAATCTTTTTTCTTGCAGAGCCATTTCCGAATATATTTGCAAGGCTATTGATGTCCATTACTTCACTTAAATATAGATCAGAAATACTGACAAATATTTTCATTCAAAGAGTTTGATCATTTTCAGATTACTCTCCATGCTAGTAATTAACCTCAGTCAACACCCTTCCATAGCACTTTCAAACATAGTTCCTAGCAAACATAAAGTTTCATAAATATGTACTAAATAACCTTAAAGCCCTTTATGAATAATTATGAGTTTTTAAGTTTTTGTGAATCTGCATATTAATTCCATTCCATAAATAATACATGAAGCAAAAATCCAGCTTGTTTGGTGTCTGGGGACAGAGGAAGAAAAGGAGGGGATAATTATCAGTTTAATGTGGGAAAATACTTAACCTAAAAGATTATCTTCAAAACTGATGACTCCATAGGTTTGTATATATGTGTGTATAAACACACATATATAAAAATATATACAAAGATACGTATATCTGCAGACACAGCTGAGACGTGCATCCACTCTGAAAGAATGCTTTCATTTGAAGCATGTTACGCTTCTGTCTCTGCTGTGCCATGCTGAGCTCTTTAAGTGAAAAGCAGTGTGATGAGCTTAGCCTCCATATAGTCCCTCTTTCTATAAATGTACGTTCCCCCAAAGGTAGAAAATTAATGAGAGGCTGCTGACTAAAATTACTACATTTTGCCTTCTGTGGGACATTATGGATTTAAAAGATAAGAGAGAGTGCAGCAAGTCCAAAAACAATTTCATTTCATTAATCCCTTAAGTGCCTCGGGATGAGCAGCCCATGTCCAGCAAAGGTGATGTTACACCAGCTTTTGCATGCCTATTGCACATCATCCGAGCGTGGTACCTCAGCGCCTTGTGTGCTCTGCTTCTCGTCTCCAGATGGAAGACATCCAATAAAAAGATGGGGTGGGAATGATATATGGCTGAATGGTCTTAGACTGACGCTTCCTGGATGCACGCTGACAATAATGGGAAACGTAAGGGGTTTGCAGAGCCGGCTCTCCGCTGATGCAGTGCTTGGTGTTTTCAGAGTTTACAGTAAAGAAAAGGTATTTTCTAGTCACCTGTTTTTTCCACATAACAGAATGGAAACTATTATTTTTAAAAACAGAACCCAAGAAGATATTAAATGTTTGCCTTTGTCACAGGACTGTAACTGTGTGTATTTGGTAGAAGTATATTGATTACTGCATCTTTTATAGCTGCGATTGTTTAAGAATGTAAACACAGCAAGATTTGTCAGATAAAGTACAGCAGATGTGCTTGGAAAACACATACAGATTTTGGGCACTTGAAACAGAACTTGCGTGTGCGAAACCTTGTCTCTACCCCACTGCCAGCTATTTATAGTTTGTAGAGTCTTTTAAGAGAAAATTATCACATTGAAATTTTATATTTTCAAATAAAGAACTCCACTTGTTTTTTGCATATTAATCCACCTACAAAATGAAAATAGATTTCACTTTTCGTTTCACATCTTTTAGATCTAATTCACTTCATGGTCCTGTTCAGCGGTTGGTTTGAAGCATGAAAGGCAGTATTTAAATGTTTTAATAAAAATGAGGAACTAAATAGCAAGCTTGTTCTCTTGGTTTTAACACAAACAGAAAGAAAAAAGGAAAAGTAAACTTATACAAGAATTTTGAGAGATGCAAGTGCTCCATTGTTGCTATTGCTATTTTCTAGCACTAGAGCATCACCAGAGGAATGCCTCATCATGTAGTGTGGGTGGCAGAGAAGCTGGCCAGGAAGGTTCGTTATACACAAGTGAGATGATGGGGGCTGGTAGCACAGCAGAGACTGAAGCCTCAGGAGATTGGAACAAGTCTATCCCAGCTGAAGGGTTATCCCAGTACATGGATGAGTCCTCCTGTAACTCTCTGCACCTCTTTCCCCAAGCAGGAGAGCCCCCCAGGCAGCGTCAGAAGAGCCCTTGGCAGCTGGGTGACTGCACTTGCTGAAATGGAGCAGTGCAAATGCTCTCGTCCCACACTGTGGTATGGGCTTCTTGCCCTTCCCGCAGCCACGGTGTGCACGACCTCCAGCCCAAAGACAGCTGCTTTCCTCTCCATTCTGCCAGCGAAGCTGCTTGTGTTATCGTTCTCTATCCCTTGCTCAAAGTGACCTGTGGTAGCAAAGACCTGCTATTTAACCTGTTTAAACCCGTTTAACCAGCTTGACTCACGCAGTCGGTAATAAAAGCGATTAGGTGAGTGGCTGTACCACCGTATCAGAAAGGTTGATAACCTTTGGCTGGAGAGTGGTGAGAAACAGTGGGAATTTAACCCACCCTGCAGCCACAGTGGGATGTCTACACACAGACAAAATCACCGCATTTCACTCTTACGCCAGCCCTTGCTTTTGTGTGTACACGGAAGAAGCAGAGGGAAAAGAACACCACAGAAGAGGCTGAATCAAAAGCTCGACGTGAAGCTGCTCTAAAACTTTCTGGGAGTGAGGGAGGGACTTGTGGAAGTTTTGGTAGTACTACGTCTCTTCACTGAAAGCCTGTTAATTAATCATAAAGACTCAGCTGGAAATAGTTTCTGGAAAAAAAAAAAGTGGAGCACCCCAAATTTGTTTCCTACTAGAAATGGGACACAGAATTGAATGAACTATTTTAAAGGCCAGTATTACAGTTACTTGGGAATCTGTCTCCATTGTAAACTGAGAGGTCATTAAGAATTTGTAAATTAACTATTTTTATTGCACAGGAAGAAAAACCTCAGCCCATAAAATATTTAATTGTTGTTGCTGTGTCTCATGGAAGGCAAGACTTCTTGCCTCTGAAATGCTTTATGTGGATACAAACCTGTTGATGAGCGGTTTAAGCTAATTCTTACGTGTGCTGGACTCATAAATTCATAGGCTTTAGTATGAACTCAGCTGCAGCCTATGTTATTGGTTAAACTGTTTTCATCTCAAACCCACTCTGAATCCCCAACAAAAATAGTAGGCCAGATGCCCAGACTGCAGCTAGAGACCCTCATTAGGCATCATTTGCATCCTATTAACCACTGAGCTGTGGGTCATTCGCTGCCTGTCAAGCATTCAAGTCATTCCTTTTGTGTTAATTAGTAGAGAAATAAGGAGTTAATGAAGATCTTATGATCTGTGATGATTCATCTTTGTTGTTTCAAACGAATCCCTGCTCTCTGAGCACTCCAATGAGCTCCTACACACCGAATAATAGAGAAGTAGTCAGAGGGAGCTTACGGCGGCCTTTGGAGTGTTGTTCTCCAGGGACCTTTTGCATGGTGGGCTTTGTTAGCTAAAGATTAGAAGGAGTTAATTGCTTCAAGATTGCTAGCAGATTAGGTTACAGGGTGTCTTGTATCTATATAAGCATATGTCAGGTCTAGTTAAAAGATAGAAGATGCTTATTTTAATAAAATTATGAAAGAAATAATTAATTTGTTATTATAGTGAAAGTCTTATTTCTACTCTTAATTTGAGCACTTACAGATAAATGCAGCGCTGGTTTTGCTCTCATTTTCCTTCTCAAAACGGGAGAGCGTGGCTCTTTCCTGGACAGTATGGCTCCCTAGTCTGTTCCCAGGCTTTCCTCTGACTCGCCGTCCCTGTTTGAGGAGGGTAGAGCAGGACTGGGCTGCATGGGGGGCTGCAGCTGACGTCTCCTGTGGCTCCTCTTCCTCTTGCTCCGAGGGGATGAGGGCTCACGGGCTGACTGAGCGGTTTGTCAACCCTCCTCCCTGGAAAGAGTGTTTTTCCCGGAATGGAGCTGAAGCCTCACCCGCCCCTCACCAAAATGGTGATATTGCTTCCACGGGGCAGGATTTGCCCCAGTTCCAACAAAGAGAAGCAGCTCCTACACCCTGAGGTGCGCACATTCGGGTTTGCTCTTTCTTTAGTGCCCTCTGATCCCTGTCGCTCCAGGGAGCTGCCGGTGCCAGACCTTTCCCAGGCAGTGCCAGCTGGCAGATGCCATTGGTCCTAAAGATGGCTGGAAACTCCTTTTTTCAGACTCTTAATTTCAAAAATAACAAATGAACAAACAAAAACCCCACAGCCCCCTTCCCCAAAGTGATTTCCTCAAGGCTTAAAGAAGAAATTGTTCCTACGCCCACGCCAGCTCTGATTCTCAGGTGTATTTATTTTTATGACAGGAAAATAAAGTTGAAAGTTTTGTTTCTTCATCTCCTATTTGCTTCCTCTGGAGCAGAGACACTGGCTCAGGAACCAGGCTGGCATGGCGGGAATGGTTAATGCCTCTTCTCCCCCCAGTGCTTTGCTGAGGGCTGCTGCTTCCGACAGCAGGAACGTTGGAACATGCACAGACCTTCATCATTTATGGCCTCAATATATATTAAAATAAAACCAAAATGTAATATTTTGGGCTGTAAACCAAAGTAGGTCAATAAAGAACAGCTTCTTGATGTGGAGGATAGTTCCTGCTCTTCTTGCCGTGGTGGCAATAACTTCTGGAGAGAAGCTGAGGTGTTCCGTAAATTGGGCTCCTTGTGCAGAGGCTCTGCTGAGCTTCTCAGCAACTTTCTGAATTCCCATGATGGGGGGGGACATGGACCAAGGGCATCAGGAGCTGCTTCAGAACAAAACATAGTTGCTCCTCCTCTTCCTCCTTGCTGGATTTGTGAATGGTACTTTAGTCCTTTTAGGAAACTAGTGGCTTGCTTCTATTTAAAAAAAAAAAAAAGCCCAGAACTGAAATTAATTATTTAGGTTTGCCAAACATCATGAAAGTTTTTATTTAGACCTCTTTTTTTCCCTGTACGTCTATCAGGTGGAAAGTAAAATTAATTATTTGTTCAGCACTATATTAAAGTGTCTGTGAATGTTGAGGTGCATTTTAGCAATGAACAATATCCTAAAAGAGCTCAGGAACTGTCTGAAAAACACGCTGCTCACTCTTCTCCATTTTAGCTCTCACAAATAGTGCGTCGGTTAGAAATGGCTGTTTTCTTGTTTGTGAAGAAACACTGTGCAAATTGCAGACACTGGCAAACACTTTTTTACATCTTATTGTGAAAATTGTGTATAATTCATGTCTTCCTGCCTTTAAAAACAAAAGCCAAGTCAGATATTTGGCTCCTCTGAAATAGTATTTTCCTCATTTCATGGGTAAAGGCGTGGGGATAGGCTTGGTGAGGCAGGCGAGCAGCATAGGTTTGTCTATCCCCTATGGCTTGTACAGGTCCTTTGCACTGCCTAGCGAGTCGGAGGGCAGACGCAGGACCCGGCACCCCTGTGCGCTGCATGAACCGAGCCATGCCACTCCTGGCACGGGGATCCCGTTGGCACCTGGAAGGAGGTGTCCTGCAGAGGCTTTGCTGGGGCTAGGGCTGAGGCGGCAGCACCGGTGAGGCTGGCAACCTCAGCAGCCATTAGTAAATAACTCCCTGGCTGGTTCGTTATGTTAGAGTTTCTCTCAACTTTAATTGCTCTAAATGCAGACAGGTTTTGCGCCACTTAGATGTTAAAGGGAAAAAACCCTACCCTGCCCCTACACACGCACACACGAGAGGAAAAAAAAGAGGCAGTGCAAGTGATAAGGGAAAGGCGGACGTGACTCTTGTGTGACTTCAGAGAGCTGGAGGAGATGGGAATGTAATTGGAGGTGGATCAGGTGCTGGAGGAATCACAGAGAGCGGGCAGGGGATGGGGTGGGAGCAGGGACGCAGCCTGCGACGCACAGACCAGCTCCTCTTCATATAACCAAAGCTAAAGCTGAGCAAGTGCAGGGCCACTCCTTAAGCATCCCCTTAAGTCTAGCCCAGGTTTCACTGCCTGCAGTAGCAGAGCGGCAGCCACAGATATTTTTTTTCTTCTCCTGCGACATCAGTCAGAAAGAGCCGGCTTTTGCATGGGGGCAGGAGGGGGGGAAGAGGCAGAGAGACAGAAGAGGGAAAAAAAATAAGCAGAAGTAATTTATTCGGGATCTTTGAGAGGATAATAGCCAATTATTTGTTTATAACACTGGTTAAATTTTCATTAGGCAGATTAATGGAATATCATGTACTGTCAACATTGGACTGAGGGGTGGTCTGTAAGAGATAAACGGGCAAACAGTCGATGTGTCTCCCTGAGTAAATTAGTTTTTGCTTTCCTGTTTTTCATATGAAAATGGAAAGGTGGACAAGGTGGTGCATTTTAAAACAGGTCTCAAGATGGGCCAAATCAGTTAAATATGAAAGCAATTCTGGTAATAAATACATTATAATAACTTAGCATCGTGCCTATCATTTCGATTTCATGAAAGTCTGGGATAATGTAGATTTTTAACCTGCTCTCTTAATACGCATTTCCTCATCCTGAACTTCAGCGTTTCTTGCTGTGAGGTGAAAGCATATTACTTTTTTTTGCCTGATTTTTCTGTGTAATCTGTTCAGTATTACAGCTGGTAAGTGCTAGAGGCTCACAGATCTTTCTTGTGAATTCTGGTATTATCATATTGGATAGCATGAGCAGTCCCCTCTAAGTACTGTATTATCAGCATCAGAACCCCTGAGTGGTTATGGTTGCATATCCTCCTCTTTTGAAGTCAGAATATTTATTAACATACTAGCCTGGGATTTTCAGACGAGCCACGGAGAGGCAGACACCCAAATTTCAGTGGGAGTTGGGCCCGTAAATCCACTTAACCTCTTTGAAAATCTCAAGACATTTTATAGAAGAGCAAAGGCGTGCAAAGGGTCTTGTCAGCCTCACCACCTTAATTTGACTTCACAGCTCTGCTGCTCTCGGCGCTGCGTGGGTGGGTGGAGAAGAGAGGTCTTCTCCAGTGAACACATCTCTGGAATACACAGCAGGTTTAAAACAGCCCCAAGACATTTCATTCAGACTTGACCACTAATAATTAGAGAGCACAAAAACGGCCTCTTGCTATTAGGAATGGCAAAATATTTATTTCTGATGACACATTATTACGGCAGTGCCATGTAGGTTTCCATTTACAGACAGCACTTGGTGACATTTGCTCTTTTAGGTCACAAGTCTTCTTGATTTTGACGTTGTGTAATGCTTCCAAGAATAATATTCATTCTTATGCCTCTTAAAATTGCAGTTTTAATATCCATCTCTAAAAAAATGATCTAATATTTCATTTACAAAATCCCCGAGTACTTACATAGCGTGTTAATAAAAATTCTTAGACATGGTGAGGGGACAACTCATACTTCTCATGTGTTACCCTGACTTCAGCAGAACATCTGTAAAGAAAACTGCTGAGAATTAAGAAACGATGCATGGCACTGGTCTGAAACCATATTCCTTGGGTTTGTTGTTGCAGCCT
This sequence comes from Fregata magnificens, assembly GCA_013389945.1. Lineage (NCBI taxonomy): Eukaryota > Metazoa > Chordata > Aves > Suliformes > Fregatidae > Fregata > Fregata magnificens. The sequence goes on along the minus strand of WAAD01018364.1, from coordinate 48,769 downwards.
TCTTGAAAGTCCCCTCTTGTGTGATCATAGACCTACCTTTGGAAGTCAATTTTCTCTGTTTTCATCAACCAGGAGGCTCACTACGCTCTTCTTCTGCCACACAACATGGTACCTTGCCATGTGTCAACAGAAGGAGCAGCAGCGGCAGCCTGGCTCCAGGCTACGCCAGTGTCTTCATACTGATCTCGAGGGATAAGGAAGTTCACTCCAGATTCTTAAATTCTCATAGGTATTGTATTGTGGACTGTTTTTTCCAAGTAGAAGGTGTTTATCGATACGTATAAGGTGTTTCTCAATATGTATAAGGTGTTTCTCATCTATAAATGGTTTCTACATGCTTGAAATCTTTAGCTGTGGTTTATTCTCTTACTGAAAATGTAGCAGTGCAGCGAGGCAGGGACCCTGCCACACGCGAGTAGTCGGATACATGTTAGTAAATCAGTCTGAAATCAACCTGAAATATTGACAGCTGTCGATAAATACCAGACATTGACTCACGAGTACGACAAAAAGATACAGCTGATGTCTTTGACTTTCAAAAATGAAAGGAAATCCTGCTTTCAAAGCAACCAAGGTTTTAGCTGAGATTCTTAGGTTGGGCTTTACTTGTTGCATAGACCCAGTTGCCCTGGTCCTGCAGGTGTATGATGTATGGAAATAGTTTTCACTTTAAACAGGGACAAAGGTAAAAATTGAGACATATTCAGGAATTTCATTTTTTTAAAAAAATGTTTTATTTTTAAGACAATGAAATGGCCATTTTGAAGCTTTCCATTTTGATTATGTCAGAATGTTACAATAAAAGCAGACATATTTTAAAATTTCTCTGAAGAAATTGAATTGAATCAAAACAAAACCAGAATGGCTAGTGAAACATTCCTCTTGAACGTGAACCTGTTTTTATCAAAATCAAGACATCCCTGAAAAAAAACCAGCATTTATGATAGAAAAGTCGCTCTGAAAAAAAAAAAATCAGCAAACGTTATTGAATCATTGGGTGCACAGTGCTGAAAAACGTGCACTACTAAGTGGATTTTTTTCTGATATGACCAGACCCACTGTGATAACCCCCTCATCTCAAGTGATTCTATTTCCCTTTGACCCGTTTAAATCTTGCCTACCTCCATAAAGAAGCCTTTAATTGCACCCATATCTAAGTGGTGTAAATGAGATCAGAACAGATCCCTGCCAGCAATGCTCTATGCACTACGCCAAGTGCTGACGTGAAGTATATTTTCTAGTTTCCATTCTATTTTTGACTGAAAGTTGTTGCTGTGATGTAGGATCTATGCTGGCATCTTTAAGGAGTTAAAATATTTGCTAGCAGTTATGGATGTCTATAACGAATGGGATTATCTGTACTACTCATCAGTGCAGAAAGAATAGCACTAATAATGCAAGTAAATTCTCATCTTGCAGATGTTTTTCTGTTTCATCTTGGAAGTGAATCTGTTCACTCATAAATCTTACGTTGGTTCTAAAAAAAAAACCAAAAAAAACCAAAGAAAGAATTAGTATTCTAGCAAGTCCTCTCCACGGAATGACATTCATCATTTTCAATGTAAATGAAATGTTGCAAGAAATGATAGGCTCTATTTTTCTTGTATGAATTTAAAAGATATGTGAATTTTGGAGGGGGAAAAAAGACGGTTAGTATGTACTTGATTTAAAATGCTGTGAAGTATGAAGTCCATCCTGCAAACAATTCCTAAGAGGCATGGTAGCAACTAGCAAAGGTGTTACTCCAAAACCGCCAGCAGCAGCTTTGTTATGGTTCCATTGAAGAAAAATATTCACTAAGAAAGGAATTAATTCTCTCCCTGCATCCATCCAGAGATTCTCCGTTTGTGTGAATGGAAGATACACGTGTGTATATGGAGGTATCTTTTTTCCTAACAAATAGTCCATATTATAAGGTCATAAGGGTTTTGTGGAAAATTTATATTTCCCTTGCTTGCTGTGAGCCAGACTTCTCTCACAAGGGATATAATTAGCAAAAGCATCAAAGCAGACATTTTTAACAAGTATCCTTCATTTCCACAGCATTCTTCCAAAACCTTCCATTTAAAAAAAAAAAAAAAAGTAAAAATCCCACCCATAAGGATGAGGCAAAAATGTGAGATTCAATTTGTGCACGCAGATATCTGCCATTTCAGAGGATGGCAAGTTTCCACTTCCCTAAATGAACAGGTCTGCTTTCACTGAAGAACTAATGAAGTCTGACCCTCCATTAACTATAAAAGGAGCCTCAGTTTAGTTGGGTTTTTTAATCATGTTAATGCAATTTATCCACTGCATAGGGAGACTAATCCCCACATTTCAATACGTTACTTAAAATGAGGCGGTGTCTATACCATTCTGGGATTAATAAATCTACTAGAGACTTGCCTTTTTCCTGGGATCATCATCATTAGTGCCCCTTACCTGCAGTACTCAAAATAACCAGCAACAAACTGTATGCAAGCTGAGGCTTTTAAAGGAGACTAAATCGCTTAGGCTCCCAAATCCCATCAAAGGACAGTTGTGCTTGGTCCCTAATCAATCTTAAATTCCTTTGGAAATCCCAACATTAATTCATGCTAAAGGATCAAATATGTCCTATAAAGCAAGGGCTTCACGGGCTGCTCTGTTAGCAGAACAGAAAGAATAAAGTCACTCTCTGGTGACTCCCAAAAATACCTTCCTTCAGAAATGGCCTCATGAGATCTCCTGGCGTGCTATCATACATTAGTTTCATTTAAAACAACTGATAATATCCTGAGACTCACAGATATGATCTCTGCTTCCAGTTATAATCGAGCCTCTGATGGCAAAATTTGGCCAAGTCAGTTTTAAATACAACACCTAGGATGTTAACAAAATATGTTTCACGTGGCTGGTAAAGTGGCTGCTTTTTATTTCAAAGCCATTGACTTCAAAGGCTACTTGGATTGTGTGTGTGTGTGTGTGTGTTTTCTTTTAAAAATCTTCATACTGTTTCTGTCTTTTTTTCTCACTATCAAATAGATCATTACATTTTCAACACTTAAGGACAAAAATTCCTCTCTCAGATCTGCACGGCAGATCTTGACAGTAATATTCAGCTCTTTCCCACATGCAGGGAACTCCTGTTGACATCAAGGAGAGAAATGGAGACATATGCAGGTAGGTCTAAGGAGAATGCTGGCACCGAGACCCTCTGGCCGAGGTCTGGTGGGAAATCTGACCCCCATTTTCCAAATACCCTAGGGCATTGGGATTTTGGTGCCCAGTTTCCCCTACATGTTCAGCAGCTGGTCTTGAGGAGCCATTGAACACCCATTTTCTGATACCATCTGCACTCAGAATTTTAGCCACAGCTTTCAGGGCCATACTGACCCTCCCTCACATTCACCTGCATGTTATTCCCTTGCTGCTAGGGTTATTTCTGATAAATAGCACATTTGATTACCCCGGTCACCCAGTTAGTTGGCTGTACGTTTAGGAAAAACCTCCTACTGTTGCTTGTCTTCGCCCTAAATGCTGTGCTGCATGTTTCCCATGAACCTCGACATTGGGAAGTTAATGTTTGGAGTTGTGTTTATTCCTATCCCGCAAACTCATTGATAACATGAACTCCATAGGAAGTGTCAGTCAATGGCCAAGGGAGGGGATGTTTATTTGTTTATTGGTTTTGTTTGGGCTTTTGGGGGGGGCTTCACTTCATCTTTGTTAATATTAACAAAGTATTTGTGAAACAGAAGAAACTTGGACAGACAGCTGCTTATTACAGTTCAAAATGCCAGGAGGCTGGTGCTGCTCTCCACTAACGTGTAAGGCTTTGTTTCATTTCTGTTTCGACTTTTACCATGAGTGTATTCTCAGCATCTTCTTTTCCCATCTCTTCAAACAATGAAAACAAATCCAATGCCAAAAAAGTCCAAGTATGAAAAGTAATAGCTCAGCCATGTTAGAATATCTTCCCCAAAAACTCAGCTACCATGGAGAAGGATTAGCCATTTAAATGGGCGCATTTAAAAAAAAAAAAAAAGCCATTACGATGGATCTGTTCCTTCACTTCTCATTTCTATCTTCCATTGTGTATGTTTAATGAATAGCACAAGGAGGGTGAATAAGTTAAATAAGGCAAATAAGGCCATGGTTAACTTAACTAGTTATATGATTAATTCTTCGCTCTAGCTATTTTACTCATGTGGGAGTGTTTGTGTGTGTTATGAAATGCATATTCAAAATCAATGGTTCAGTTATTTAAAGTTGTAAGGTTTTTATTTGTATCTGTTGTCGAATAAAGCAGCTTAAAGGCAATCTTACTGTGAACAAAATTCAGACCAAGATCCAGGATGACGGAGAATCAGTCCTTAAATAACCAGAGGTTTTTATAGTGCTGGTGCAAACATTTCTCAGACATACCCTAACTGACCTCTGTAAAGGACTTTTGTGGAGAATAACTGTACAGAACATTGCCTTCGGTACCATCATCCCTCTGTTGCAGCCATCCCCTCATGATGGGTTTGTCCGTGGTCTCCTCTGCACATTAAAGGAAGAACAAAGCAGGGCACACTCATGGGAAAGTTCATGAAAAGTTGTCCTCCAGTGAACAAAAAACCCTCTCTGATGCTTTGCAAGAACCACTCCTGAGCAGCAGCTCCATGCCGGAGCCATTGTCCCATCAGTAGAAGTGTCAATCACAGAGTATGGGCTTCCATCACTCAGAGGACACGTGCAAGCAAACATATTACTGTACAGCCTGTACATGTGTATGCAGTCCCCCAAGCCACAGCCAAACCAGAATGGAATGAAGGGGACCTGAGACATAGCCAATGCTGCCTTACCCCCGCTATGTTCAGTCTCATAGCTGACGTTTCTGTGTTAGATGTTTAATTGCACTTTCTCCCTACAATCAGCTACAGGCACATATGGAAGGTGATTTTGATCTTCAGCCCAGCGGAGAGTGATTCGGCTGACTATCCCTCCATTGACTGTGAAAGATCCTGGGACGATTTTACTGCTGGGTTAGGATACTACTTTCTGAAGGGAGATGAATCGAAGCAATGCCAAAGAGGTACAGCCCTTGTTTATCAAGAGGAAACATAGATGGGAGTGAGGGCGTGGGCTAAACAGCGATCCTTAGAGATTTCTCATCCCTGCTGCTGCTGGCTGGTCTGGGAATCATGTACAGGAGCTTGTTTCAAAAATTCAAAGTTTGTAGAAGAGTTTTGGTGGGACACAGGGTCTCATGCTGCTCCCTCCTGGGACGAACAATGTTTTTACCACCAAGCCAGCTTTCAGTACCTGTATCATGGGTTCCAGTTCTGCTGGAATCTTTCTTAAACATTTGCACAAAACTCACTGGTCTACAATAAAAAGAAAATAACAGAGAGTGAATACAAATGTTGCGTGAGTAAATTTGCCTAAAGTTTCAAATGATGACTCCGTTGGCCATTTATTTCATTCACTGTCATCTAGCAGAACCCGTTGCTTGAACTGCCTTTTCACTCTGCCTTGCCAGTCTCTGCTGTTTCAAAACCCTTAGACACCCTCTGCACGGGTTTAAATACAGAAGCTGAATGGACATCGGCTACAATGATTTCACATGGGTCTTTTCAGTCTTTGCCATAGCAGACAGCGAAGTGATAGGAATAGGATTCAGTCTGTTAAACTGCTTTTGGCCCAGCTCAGGGAAAGAAAATTTGCCACATTTTGTCAAATCCTTATATTAATATTTGTGTAAACAGAGGGAGGAAACTCATGATGTGTAATTCAACCATATAAGATGAAGGTGGTTTTCTGCCTTTTTGCTGGATAATGGCAGGATTCACTTCCAAAACTGTCTGAAGGACATATCTGACCCTCAGCAAAGAAACATTTTCCCAAACTTGCCAAATTATGCATACAAAAGAAATATATTCGTGTGCTGCAAATCAATGTATGTCTTTCAACAAAGACTGGTTTGAATTCCAAATTTTTAACAATGTCCAATGATCTATTTACACAGAAACTTTGAAAACATTAGGAGCAAAAAAACCCTGACCTGATGGCTTTTTCTTCCAAATTAGGGAAATTCTTGGAATGGTACCTCTGTCTTCACCCGTATCCTCTGTTTTCTCTGCGTGCTCATGACAAGTTAACAAGGAAGACTGACATTTCCTTGTATTTTAGAGCTGACATGAAAACTTATCCAAACTTTGCATCCTTAACCTTCAGAATAACAACAGGAACAACAAATTATGTCTGATATCACTCTTACTGTTGGACAAATGTTGCTGAACTGCACTGACACTTGCTGACGTTCATGGCCAGCTCACACCAGCTACAGGGGTACCACTGATGCTTTGGGGATATTTTGGGGACTGTGAATTGCCTGTGGATTTAAGGCTGCCCTGCACAATGGTGAGGGAATGGACTCTCGCAGAGCCGGGGCTGGCTTGGGACATGCTGCCTGGGGGTGCAGCCCGCTGTCTTCAACGGGCACCCCATGGGGAAATGGGATTTGGGGACAGGGCCAGCCCCCACTATGACACCCAGCTGCCTTCTGGGTGTCCTTTCCCAACAGGGCCAAGGTGGGCTCTGCATGGAAGAAGGAGCTACACCTCCAATGGGCTGTGGATGTCCCTTCACAGGAAGGGCACACGGGACTCTCAATCTCTGAGGTTATTGGTTTTATTTTAATTTTGGAACTTGGGTGTATTTTTTATTGTTACTGTTGCCTGTCACAATTTTTCAGAAACGCACACACACCCCAGAGCTTTAGGAACAAATGGAAAACTGAATAAATCAACGTATTATTGATGATGGATTAAAACTATTTCCGGCAGAGTAATCTCCTCTCATGGTGCATCTGTTGAGGAGGACTCTGTTATCCTTTTGGGCATCTTTTAGGTGTATTAATTAGTACCAGCTGTAACTGGTACCAGCTGTAACTGCTTCAACTCCAAGAGCTGCTGAAGGGAGCCCCCTCCGGCATTCACTCAACCCCTCAGGGTGAACGTGCTCGCCCCGACAGGCGTTAGGGATGCAGGAGGAGGACACATGCTGGGATGATCAAACGCTCCGTGTGACTGCAGGCTGGGTGTGTGAGGTGGAATGTGGCCGTAACCCCTTTCATGACATACACGCTATCATACCATATTAAAGTATACATTACCACTAAACATAAGTAACATCATTTTCCATGTTAGTGTTTCAGGCATTTCATTTATAATTTAAGACTGTTATGAACTAGACTGATAACCAGTCAGAGTTCTTGAATTGTTCTTGAACTGTTGCAAAAATAAAATATTACAGGACTATTTCAACTTGGTCAGATACTATCTTCCTTCGTACAGCTGGTACTGCCTTTTCATTCTGCAGCAGAGTGTCTGAGGTCAGGGAGTGCCTTCCTCTTTGTCTGGTCTCTATTAACTCTCTCTGGAAAAAGTTGTCCTCTAACAGATTTTTTTCCCCCAGCATGCCTTTTTGGGACTGATCCTTTAAATTTCACAGAAACAAGCTGCTACAGCTTTTGAATGAACTTGCTGCTATTTGCTCTTGCTCTCTCCCTTTTCCAGCTGGTAAGTGTTAACGCACATTGCCTTTCCTTGCAGGTTTTCATTTCTTATTCCTGGGAAGTACATTTTCACATAGGGGGAAAAAAAAATCCCATAAGTCCTAGCAAATCCATTTAAACACAGATGTAGCCATTTTACGGTTGTTGCTATGACAGTTTGGCAAAGGTTATGCATACTGTGAAACCTATCTTCCGAGGAGAGAGAAAGCCATGTATGAGCAAAGGTGGAAGGTGGAACCCAGCCTCATCCATGCTGTTTGTTTGGTAGGGAAAGGAAAAGGTGGAAGGAAACTCTGCCCATCATGATAGCTCTTCCATTACACCTGCCAGCATATAAATAAATGGAGCTCAGGGTCAGTGAAATAATAGAAGCAGAAGATTGGTTGTGGGAATGGGAAGATGAAAAGGAGATAATTTTTTGTTTTTTCCTGGTTATTCAAGCAGAATTTAACCCAGACTAGCAAAGAAGAGGGACAAGTCTACCAGAGAACATCTCCTGTCTGAAAGTGATAGGTTTTAATCCATGTAATGCTGCACATGGTTCAGCCCTTAATGTAGCCATGGACATGGCATGTTTAAAAATATTTTTTGTATCTTAGAGGACTGCTAACAAACCTTATTCATTAAGAGTAAAGTCATATTTAGCGTACTGTGAGGTAACCCCTGCTAGTTAATTCATTTTCTAATATGATGTATTTCTCAGTGTAAATAAAGCCCTAGAGGAGTCAAAGGTCCCTTCCAGAATTCCTAGGGAGGCATCATTAATACCTTAAGAAATCTTCACTGAAAATCAAAAGTGATATGCACCAATTAAAAAACAACAACAAAAAATTCTATAAAAGAGTCATAAAAGTAGGGTAGATGTGCTTCAAGTTCATTGCAATAAATGCATTTACCATGATTACTTTGCTCCCTGAGGAACAAGTCTGTTAATTTTTTACTCTTAAAATGGATTTACATTAAGTGTCATCTTGACATAAATTGTAAATTTTAGATAAAAGCTGAAAAAATGTAAGCCAAAGTAACAACTAAAATATGAGTTGGAACCAAATTAAATGTTTTGTTAATTTTTTTAAGCTTCCTTAGGGAATAGTCACTGGATATAAATTTGTCTGAGTATTATTTACAATACAGAAAATAAACACAGAGAATAAATGTATGCTCCCTGTTTAAACAAAGTTATTCCAGGGGTGAATTTGGCCCAGCAGGGTTTAAGCCATTCTTAATACAATCAGAATATCAGAAGTCTTTTTTTAGCAGCATTCGCCTCATAAATGGACAATTTTGATACTGTAGGATTTATAATTACTTTGTACATTTCATACATATAGCACAAAAGATCCAAATGCAGCATTTCCTTTGATAGCCTATTATGCCTGACATGAATTCCCTATCACATCTTGTTAGGGAAATTTATCTTATGTGGGAGATTTTCAAATTACATTTGCAAAATATACCAACACCAAATGACTCTGTAGTTTAAAAATAAAGATAAACTAAGGAACACACATTTAAAGACAATTACAATCATTTTGAACAGTATTTGACAGTATTTCAGGATATTTAGTCTGGAATTAATCCTTTCCCTGTGAGGGTGGCATTGCTTTGCCCCGGTGCAAGAGATTCAGCTCCCTGCATTGAGGAGCACAGCACAGCCCCGAGTAATGCGATGGACGCAGTGATGGTGTTTTAAAGTGTATTTAAAGTGGCATGAAAAATTGCAGGGAGAGAGAGGGACATCACCACCTTTACAGCTGCCATCCCTTGGTCACCAATTTCTCATGGTCCTTCTGGCCCCTGCACCCACCCGTGTCCCTGTGCATCCTCCAGCATCCCAGGGCCTGGGTGGACAGCCCAGGAGTAGCAGGACATCTTTCTCCTCCTGCCTGGGAGGAACATTTTCAGCACCTCAAGCCCCCCCCACCCCCCCTTTACCTCCTTCCCTACACAGATATGTTGAGGAATGGGAAGCAATAGAGGAATCACCTGACTGCTGATAGGTGAAGGGATGAAGTTACCCAAACTTGGTGGCACAAACAAATCCCCGTACTCCTCCAAAAGCTCCTTTGGGACTGTTGGGTCTAGGGAGGACCAGGAATACCTTAACCACTGTCATTTCTGGTATGAATCTCACCCTGGTAATAGCAGAGGCAAGTGAGGGGTGGTGCGAGAAGCGGTGGTGGTACCTGCCGCACAGGTGTAGCTCTGCATCCCCGCCCGTCCCCCTCCCCGCGCCGCCAGCGATATCACTCCTTTCAAAGGCAGCATAGCTCCAGGCAAATCTGCTCTGCAGATTGTTTCCATCCTGTGTTCCCCATGGTTCTGGCTCTGTCTGTGCCTTGTAGATATAGTAACTTTGCAGCTTGTAAAGATTTGTCTGCTCTCCCACTCCCACCCCCTCCCCCCACTCACTCCTTAAATCAGTGATTGGGAGAAGTCCGTTCCTCTTATAGGTATCGGGGAACGTAGTTACGCACCAAGGACTTCAGTGTGCCAGGTCCTCCAGCAAGGCTGAGTACGAGACCCCATCCTCCTGATGGTGAGCGGCAGCAACCAGTCCTTACAAAAGACCAGGCCATGCGAAGTCATAGGGAAGTCCAGACATCCAAAGGTTGCATGTTCCTGATATTCAGTCATTGAGGGGCTCAGCTGAGATAAAGAGTGATGGAGAAACAACCAGTACCTGGCTGGTACCTCCAGACATCACCATTGCATAAATGTTTACTAACAATAAATAGTAATAATGAGATTTTATTACTTCCTGACTCCTAGTCTTACCTACAGTCCCCCAAGAAAAAAGCCATGCGTCTTGGAAGAGCTCCAGTGGGAAACACAGCGCAGCTGCTAAGCCGAGGGTCCCTTGGAGCCCATTAGCTGCTGTACCAACCTCTGCAGTGGCTTGCGTTAAGCACAGCCTCCAGTTTAATGCATCCATTTTCCAACTTCTCACGCTCCAGCTGTCTGAGAAGAAGCTAAAAAAAATCCCTTTCCTCTCCCACCACGCACTTGCACAGCAGCTGTATTTCCCTGTGGTCCCCGTGCTTGGAGAGCACGTCACAGCAGAACCGGACCTACGGTCTGAAACTCTGTTTTGTGAGAAACCAAGCTGCTCCCCCCGCTGTCAGCTCTCTGCGAAACTAATTTATTTCTTCAGTTTTTCCTACTTGAATTCTCCCACTTTTTTCTCAAACACACAGTTCTGCAAAATGTGCATTTTTGTGTTACTACAAGTGATTTCTCACCGAGCTCATGAAGGAACGGACACCAAAGGGTGGGTGTGGGGTTGGTTTTTAGAAAAATGCCTCACACATCCATCTCCTGGTACCCAATTCCATGTGCAGTTCCCCTAGTTACTCTTCACCAGGACCTCTGCAGACAGATAGAGATTTGGAACTAGACTTTGGTCCAACATATCTGGGATCGTCAGATCCCCTACGCATGCCCATGTTGGCTTTGCAGAAAGAATTTCAGCAAACACCTACAAGCAAGCAAGCAAACCCTTTCTTCCTGCAGCAGAGAGGGAATGTTAAAGCTCGAGGGCTGCAGCTCTCCAGCTGATACCTTGTTATGCCAAGTTGGAGCACAGAGTAAATTTCTTACAGCCGAGTTATAAACCCCCTGAAAATAGGTTTTATTATGGAAATGCAAACACAACCATGGCTGTAGCAACATGAAAGGCTCTGCTATAATAATGCTTAGATCCAACTCTTTGTGCACAATTGGCATAGAAAAGTATTTGATTTTTGTCGTTTCTTTGCTGGTACATGTCAGTGTCACTTCACAGTTGGTCTCAGTTTATAACAAAATGCATAAAAATTGTTAGTAATCCTCATTTATAGCTAGGGTCTGAGAAGCACCATCTCAGACATTACTTTACCTATCAAACACAGCTAAAACAGCTATTGACATTTGGAACCATTATTCCTGGAAAGAAAGATGTGATGTTCACAGTTAACTAAGCAGAGTGTCTATTGAGTTTAGTGTCTCTCACACAATGTAAAGCATTAGGCTCACTGACCGAGCTTTGATAATCAGTTTGTTTTGGACAAGAAGGAAAAAAAAGACAGGAGAAGGGGAGGAAATCATGAAGACCCTCAGTCTGTGATACTCTGCTTTGCTGTAAATTCAAATGCTCTGCATATTTTCAGAATCCTGAGATTTCCCCCAAAATACCCTCATGTTTATATTTCTGGTTTTTAGTTAAAAAGAAGAAGAATTTAAAAAAGGGAGAAGGATTTCATTGTACTCTTACAGTTTCCACCATATAAAGAAAATCAGACTCTTACGGAAAGCTGTGGTCTATTCTGATTTGTTGGGTGGTGGGACAATCCAAATTCTAATAAGGAAATATCTAGCAAATCAGAGCAAAAAAACCTGCTGTCCTCAAATTTTTTAGCACATTGTGTTGAATCACTCTGTCCTAAAATGTCCAAATGTAACAATTTCGTTTCTATGGATGGAAAGTGCTTTTAAAGGGCCATGTTTTGCTTAAGTTACGCAAATGAGTAGTTCTGCTCAGTTCAGTACATTGAGCCCCATTGTGAGAGTAAGGTTATCACTATTCAGCCACATGCCTTCACCTTGAAAACAATCCCTCACCTGTGCCTATCTATTTTTCTAAAGTATTTTTAGTGATCAGAAGCATGAATCTCTATTTCACAGGGTCAGACACGTCCCTGGCACTCAGCCATCCTTCCCCCCATTTCTCTGTAGCAACTTTAGCAAATTTATTTTGACTGCCGTGGTTCTGGCACCTCAATTCATTAAGCATCAGCATTCCAAAAATGGTTAAGATAACAGAATACTTAAAGATCAGTTTTGTTTGTTCTTAACCTGAATATCCCTTCCACTCAATGGTTTGATTAATGTTTACATGTAAATTAAATAACTTTAAATGGCCAGTTTACAGATGAGGTAGTTTGGCGTGGCACAGGAAAAATGGAGCACATTCTGAAAAACCTAAATAAATGTGAAAATGTATCCTTTTAAGATTTCAAATATCTTTCTTTCTTCCCCCCCCACCTCAGGCTGGGGGAACATCCACAGCTGGAGAAAGCCAGGCAAGTGCCATGTGTTTGTAATACATATATAACAGTATTGGCTCATCTGCTGCTATTGTGGTGCTCTTGGAGATACTCTGCATAAAATGTAAGCCTCTATAGAGGCACATAAAGTTTAAATGTAAACTTTGTGGTGAGATCATATTGCCCAGGCCAATTTAGATTACCTTTTCATTTTGATGCTCTGCTTCCATAAGAGGTATCTAGGAATAACTACTAAATTTTATCCAGTTTTTAAAACTTCACATCATATTTACAGTATTATTATTTTTGCATACATGCTGGTTGGACCAAGAGGTGTTATTGTCTTCATCTCCTGACCAGAGAGAGAAAAATTAAGATCTTACATTTTCAGAAGGGAATAACCTTTACTGGGTATAAAACGCACAGCTATAGTGAAGTTAAAATCAGGAAGGATTTGCCTCTGGTGGGCATCTGGCCCTCAACCAACCTCACTCAAAGCTATTTACAGAGGCTTAGAGGAATTTCCAGCAGTCTTTTCACACATAGATAGTTTGTAATAGTTTGTTGTTTGGGATCCTGGATTGTGTATTCATCAGTTTCCAATGATTTGTTGTGACAGTACTTAAAGGACTCATGAGTGATACTCTCCAGGCAACTAAATGAATAGCATATTGCTATGAGCAAAGGTATTTTTACTGTTCTTTTACTGACTTTTGTGTTTACTCTACAACTGTGTTATTTAATATGCAGATTCTTTTTCTTATTATTTTTTTTAATTGGAATAACTGGCTCTGTCAATTATTGAACCCTCCCAAAGGAGGGTGATAATGTGGACCCTAAGTGGGAACAGTGTTTTATTTGGTGTTGGAAGTTCTGCCTGCTTGTGATCTGCAGGGATTTGCCCATTGTGGACTTTTTCTTCGTTTTTTAAGTTTCCATTATTTGACTCATTTCAATGATGAAGCAATTAATTTTTGTCTGAAAACTTTCCATCAAAATTGTCCCTTTTTTTCATTCTTAACATTTTCTAGACACTCAGCCAGTCTGTTTCCTGATTTTTATAGTCTAGTTTATTACCATTTGCCTAAGAACCTGTCATTTTTTTCTGATGCTTATTGGTCACTGATAATTTTTAATTTATTGCCACTTCCTTGTTTTTTCATCATATTTGTCGACGTAGTTATGGCTGGAGTTATATGCACACAATCAGTAATGCAGTTAGGGAATACTTTGTCTTTTGGCTAACCGAAAAAGTCCCTCCAAATGATTAATAGATGAAATGTAGAAAGTGTAGCATTTCAAAGTTGCCAAAACTTGTGGAATATTTTACATTTCAGTGGAGTCATCTGTTTAACAGCCCCTGTTTTGTTTTGTGTATTACTCTCCCGTACATATGCTTTTGGTTTTGAATCTTTATTGGTTTTGTCCTTTATTTCCACTCTTTCCTTAGTACAGACACATAGGAAATCATAACTGAAATAATATTCATAGTTTGGTGTATGGTGTGAATAGAAGCAAATACTCTCTGTTTCCATCTGAGAAGCAGACGAGGATGAAAAAAAAAAATTAATAAATTTGTATCAGACCTGGTGCAGCGATGCTTAAAATGGAAGCAGGATCAAGTCGTTATCATTTTTAATAAAAGAAATAGGTTAGGCCTGGGAAGAAAAAACAAATACAACTAGCTGAAATATTCTTGTAGTGAATTATTATCAAATCCTTGAAGCTGTTTAGCCCATTACATTGTCAGGTAGAGCTCCCCATGGGATTTGAAAGTGTATTTATTTATTTTCTTATTAAGAAATATATTTGGAAGTTTAAAAAGTATGGATCAAATTTTCGTTTATGCAGAGTACTAAATTTATGCTCTTGGAGCTGGAAGTAAAATATGGTCTATGGTTTGTAAACCCTAAAACGTTTTTGGCACTTTCGGAGGAAGCGAAGAATGGCTGTTTAAAATCTATTTCCTTTTAGCCTCATCGCTATATGTCATCTGTTAGCAAATATCCACTAGCACTATTAATAGCTAAGAGAAATATATATTTTAAGACTTTGTTTCAGGAGGGGATAAAAATCCACAAAAACAGTGCTTTCAGAGCTGATACAAACTGTAATTAGTGGTTCTGGTTTTTTTAATCCTATTTGAAGGGAAAAAAATATATCCAGGTAAAAATATAAGAATATGCATAAGAATTAATTGCATCACCTGTATAGTGAGATGTCACGTCAGTGTACTTGTATGGGCAATGTCCTTAACTGAACTATGAAACTATTTAATTAGCTCCAAAACTAACAAATAAAATTTGCACTCCATGAGGTAACAAATGTTCATTGTGTCAACAAATGTCAAGAAGAACAGAGGTAGTACCTGAGTGGTGAGATATTGGCTGAACTCCTCATCTCAGCAAGACTTATAAGCCCATTTGTAATTTTAAACATAAAAGTGAGGGCCAGGAAGGGGACACTTAGATGCATAGCGCACATCTGCTAAGACGCTTTGCTGACTCGGGGCCTTAAAACTTGCCTCTTCTGCTGCTTAAATCCTGAAGCATTTTTTAACTGATGGCAGGAGTTCTACTGGCTGCTGGATGCAGAGCAGGGATGCAAGTGAATCATTTATACCAGGGAAAATACAATCCACAGCCAATGCTGTCTTGTTCAGGAACGGCAGCCAGGGTCGAGGATCAGAGGGCTAGCAGGGAAAGGAGGAAAAGAGAAAGAAAAGATTGCCTCATCCATACTCTCAGAGCAACTTTATCACTCGCTATCTAAGGGAGGAAACAGTTACTTGGCTCTTGATAACTTTAATCACAGTGTTTTGCAGGTGTTTTTCTTGAATCTGCAGCCCCTGGAGTCATGTGATTATGGGACATTTCCCAGTTTTATTGAAGTTTAACTTTCTCTGCAACCAGCAGAGCTAGAATTTTGGACATTAAAAGCCACAAACACAGAAAAACAAAATTAAAAGATTCCTGAATTTGTTATTAAAAAAAAAAATCAAGGGCCTGATTCATAGACCAAAGGAGAAGACTCTTTTTAAACACGTGGTATGCTCATACTCACCTGACCCAAGAGAGCACAGTCACAGCCCAAGTGTGAGAGCTGCAGTGGCCAAGAAATACCAACTACAAAAGCATGCAACCCACCTTTGAAATGTCTTCTCTCCCCTGCTCGCCTGCCCTGTTGCCTCTTTTCCTCCTGCCCGACCCTGGCTGAACATCTCTGCACCACAGCGGCCAAGTTCCTCCTTCCACCCTGAAAAGTTGAGATATGAAGAGCAAGATGGGTCCTTGGTTCATTTAAGACGACCGCGGTGAGATAAAGTTATCCAGAACTGATGCCTTGCTCCTGCACCTCTCAATATCTCACTGAACATTTTCATTTCTGTGATGAACGACAACTTTCTGCCATGCAACCTAAACCACATCAAATTGTCATGGCATTTCTCTTCCCCGTAACTCCTGTCTTCATCTTAGATTGCAAGGTGCTAGGTGCAAGTGCTGTCTGGATGTGAGAGAAGCACCAAGCACTTTACAGGCTTGGTACTGTAAATAAATTTAAATGTGGCAAAGGGAAGAAATCTTAGTTAAGGTGAGGCTTTTCAAACTTATAAGCTTTGTTGCCAAAAGCATAAGCAGGTTGCCTGCGCCTTTTTTCCAAAAAAACCCCACCAACCCAAAAAAACCAACAAAAAAAAAAGCCCAAATCCCAAAAGTAAGCTACTTAAAAAAAAATCTTGACACAGGATCTTATGTCAGCCAGCCTCAGCCAGAGCTCTGGGTATGGAATGCGGCAGGATGGACCCTGAGCTTTTCAGTATTTGAAAGCAGGTGTGCATACTTCTGGTTGGCATTTTGGACTTGCTCCTCTCTAGAAAAAAAATTTCTATTAAATCCTTTTAAACATTTCAAAGCAGCTGGGCAGACTTGACCATCTTTCTCTAACCCCCTGCTTTTATATAAAAAACAAACAAAACAAAAAAACCCAAAACCAAAAAAAAAAAAACCCCAACAACCTGAACTCTCCCAAGCTCCCCAAGGAAATTAACTACAAAAAAACTATGCTAATGGAACATTAAAGATGTAATGTAAAACCATAAAAGTCAGGAAATTCAGAGTTAGGACTCCCATGGTACCTCTAAGTCTGTCACCTCATGCACATGCACTACGATAGGACCCTCAGAAATGAACAGTTGGGGTAAATTATCTTGCTATCCGCTCAGGTATTTTATTTATTCTTAAGGTTGTTTTGTTGCTGGTAACCTTGCTTGGGCGCTGCACTAATGCAAGCTCACAGAACAGCATCACTGCGCAGGCAGAGGCAGCCAGCGATTCAGGGTGCTTGCCTAAACTTAAAAGCAGCAGAGATGCACAGATTTGTATTTCTTTTGTGCGTAACTTTAGCATAGGGTTAGTTAATCTCAAGCAGCAGCCGTACAAGAGCTGCAGTTTTGTTTGGGCAGGGGATCAAGTTCTTCATAGAACGATTTTAGAAGGGGGAAAAAAAAAAAAGGAGAAGAAAAAAAGAGGAGGGGGAACCGGGGCAGCTGTGCACGAGCGATGGCAGATACCTTATTCGGTGATTCTGTAAAAATAATATTGTAGCGATAGCATTTATGAGGGGGATTTATAGGACAATTTTGCAGCCCACATGTGTATAAGAGTCACCAAAGCAATTCATATCGAGGAAAGAGGGCAACACATTTCAGCAAAGCAATTTTTAACAAATATCCTTCCCGATATGCAATATATATATTTATATAATCGAAGGTCTGTGCACGATAAACCAAGCAGATCGGTATCTTTCCCAAGTTTTACCTTTTGACACCCTCCTCAGCCCTAAGCACGAACAATGAGCCGCAACTCAATGAGCACAACTGACCAAAAGAATCAAAACAATTCTTGGAAAAAAATTAGGTTATCATTCATTAGCTCTCTATCATTTGGCCACCAGTAGGCTGCAGGATATGAGGGCCATTTAATTAGGCCCTGCACTACTCTCTGGTGTGAAAAAGGCTCTCAAAAGCTTTGATTCCCCACAGCTTCACAGCAGGAAGTTGTTGGCGATAATTGACACAGGATTTCCTTGTTAACCAGCAGCAGACATGCTGGATTAAAGCGACAGAGATCTAGAGAAGAAAGTGAAAAGAGATAAGAAGCTCGGAAAGACTTCTGCTTATTTTGCACTTGAGGATGATGAGCAAATAGCAATAACAAACTGGAGTGCTGCTCCCTGTGAGTAGGGCCTCCACTTATCAGACCCATTTCAGCTTGACTGATCAAAGATTGACTTCCCTTAAAATAACATAGGCCTGGGGTTTGTTAGTTTATTAAGCTGCAGGTTTTATGAATTATCACAGTTTTAAAGATGGATTGCAGTTTATGTGAAGGAGTAGAGGATTATCAGGTTTTCATCTAAACAATTATAAAATATCACAGCTGAAAGCTTGCTTGCAAATGACATAATTTTCTCCTGCAAACTAAATAGATCATTGTATGCCTTCATGTAAGCATTTCCAGCAAGTGCACAAATACAGTAAAATTAGCTTTGCAGCTGAGATGATAGCCCGGTAAAATATGTATTTTAACTTCCAAAGCACATGCAAACCCCACATTCCCTCATGCTGTTCCAAAGGTAATTGTATTTAATTTTTGACCAGGACCTTTTAGGTCTAGTTATGTTAAAGAAAGGAAAGAGAGAAATGGCTATTGAAATGTTTCTTAAAATGTGGTCATGATAAATGGTACTGAAACAGATCCACATGAGTATAGTTAAATGAAACGTCCACTTTAGAGCAGAGACAATTATTGGATATCACTTAATAACTTAACCTTACAACAGCACATGTGGCATTAATAAAGAACTGGGAGTAATAAAACTACTACTACTACTACTATGTTCGGTGCATGCAGGCAGACGTGTGTATGTATGGGTAGGAGCCAGGGGAAAACCAGGACACTCGGGGGGCAGAAGGAGGAGGGAAAGGACAGAGGACCAAGGCAGGAGTCAGGTAGGAGATAATACTCTAGTGGCGGTGGTGGATGAGGTGGCAAGGGAGAGGCAGGTGCAGTCAGGGATGGGATGCTGGCAGACAGGGTCAGGACCTGTTATTCTGAGCCATATCTGCAACTCTTTGCTGGCTACCGGGTACCTGCAAACTCCCTTATCTCAGCAGAGCCCCATCTCCCTCTCCCTCGAGGCAGCCCAGCAGGGAACTGCACAGTCTTGGGGCACCAGTGGGGTTACCACAAAAACCAAATTAATTCCCAAGGTGTATTCCCTCTTCTGGGAAGGGGAAGAGACTGTGTGACTGCTGCTACATCCAGGATTCTGCAGCTAAGCTGTGCAATCCCTGGAAATCTCTACAGGGTGGAGAGATCCAGGAAAAACCTGTTCATACGGGTACATGCTACACTAAAACATCAAAAGTCTTAGGTAGTTTTGGCTGGAAGGTAACAGTTCAACTGTGTGAAAAAGTGGAGGCATCAGTAGGTTTTTTTATTCCAGTGCAGAAACTGCCGTTAACAATTTTTTAAAACAATAGCAAAACACTTCCATTCTCCCACCTCTGTTTTTAAGGCCTTGAATAACTCATTTTGACCATTTTAATAGGTTCTGAGCCCAAAGACTTCTGTCCTTGCAACTGAAGCCAGGAGAACAGGAAAACAGACGTGAAAACAGACGTAAAAACAGTCTCAGCTGTGGGTTTTTTAAAATCCTAAAAGAAAGTCAGTAATGTTCTCTGCAATGACTGTTGCACATGCAACATGCAGAACTGCTGTGCTTCATGGCAGTCAGCACCACTACATTTAGGCTCACCATCGACTTCAACACATTTGAGTAACGTCACCATCCCAAATTCACACCAGGAAATTCTCCTCAAAACCCCATCATGATGTACTAGGCACTTCCATACACAATCTCATAGTCTAATGATTTTCTTAGGAGTATTTAAGAAGCGTTAGCGATGAATTATCATTTACTGTACAGCAGCTTCTCCTAGCATGACCAAACTAGCAAATCGTTTTTATGACTGCATCTTCTCCTTCCTGAAGTTGCCATTCTGCTCAAAGAAGCGATACAAAGCCAGGCAACCAGCTAAGCACACTGGACACCAGTGAAGCTGCTCGGGCTATGATCAACCTCGGTGTCTTTTTAGTCTTAGCATTCTTTTTCCATGATAATGAATTATGTTTTGCAAAGCGATGGGTTGATACAACGTAGGCTCTACAATGTAAACTGATGAACTAAAGGCTGGTTATGTTCGACTTAGGTGAGTATTCACTGTAGATTAACTGGAACCAAAGATCTGGTTATCAACAACCCTATATTTCAGTGGGAGAGGCCGAAACTCAGACCCACTCTTCTCATCTGCTTCAAATCTCTGTCGTGAACTCCATTAAAATTTTAAGTTAGAACACCTTAGACTAGACTGAAAGATCTTCCTCCTTACAGTTCTGTGTATCTATAGCCCTAATAAATGAAGTTAAAAATCTGTATCTTAATTATGTGGTTTGCCATGTCCTTGTTTTTATTTTCTTTCTGACACGCTTTGTAATTCCACCTATCATGCTTACCTCTCCTTATTTTAGACTGGTTGCATGTGAAATAATCATGTTCTCCTCTGTACTAGCAACATCCTTTTCAGCAGGGACACCCAGCTGGTAAATTACCATGTGTTTTAACCAGGACGATATAGCACTGATTCCAGAGGCACCGCAAACGTAGAAGTTTTTTATGTTCAGTGGCAGTTTTACATACAGAGGATCTGCTGAATTAGGCCCAGAGCGTGGTATCTGTCCAAAGGCAGATTGGCATTTAGTCCTACATATTTAGCCCTACAGTTCCTCTGCATTTTTACTAAGATGGCTAACACGCACACACAGTAACTCACTTACTATCGCATGATCAAAATAAATAATATTTGTTCTCATTTAACATAATTTCTAGCTTACAGCAAAACCATTGTCTTGAGCTACTTCCCAAGAGCCTCATACAAATCTCACTGTAACCGTTGACAGGCTTCATGTCAACTCAAGTAAGTCATGTGCCGTATTGCTCTGTCCCATCACAAAAAAATACGGTCAACAGGAAAAAAAGAAAAGAGGCTCTGGTTCAGTATTTCAGGGTGCTTGAGCAACCTGGTCTTACTCTACACAGAGCAGGGAGAGTTGTTAGCAAACACATGCCACCATCACAGCATTGGCCCCTTCTGAAGGATTAGTACCGTAATATGTCATAATGCTAGACGTTATTTTTTGTTTTGAAATATAGAATGCCATCATATTTCAAAAAAGCCAGTTTTGCACACTTTGAAGAGAGAAATACAGATTAGTATTTACAGATGCTATTTTTAATGTTTATTCCTACTGATAGTTCTTGCAGTTTTTAACGGTAAAGAACAGAATTAAATTACAACTAAACTTCTTTGAGTTCCTTTAGTTCCAATGTTGAATGTATTTTTTTCAAAGCTAGGATTACTTCAGTGGACATATAAAGAGAATGAAAAACATTTCTTTTTTATATAATGTAAACAAAGACTCTATTCTATTTTAGTTTTGACACAGCAAATCGAGATTTGTGGTCAACTAGTAACCAGCATCACGGACTAATCCATCTTAATGCTAGCAAAAGAGTTTGTTAATTTTCCTGGGAAAGAAGGTTTCTTTAATTCACATATCTACATATGGTAGATATGATTCTTTCATTTACAATGGCATTTGATAAAATCCTACTTTTATAAATGATGCATCTGCTTTTAATGTCTTAAATCCTGTGATTGAATAGACAAATCTTCCCCCTTGTCTTGGGTTTTTTTAATATTTAAAAGGCCTTACTGCCTTAAAACATACATCAAGCAACATTGTAATAGAGAAATACACTTTTAAGACAAAGTGACAGATTTACATATCTGTGTGATGTGACTCTCTTGACAACCAATAAATGTATTATATTGATGAAGTGAATATGTCCTCTATCTGGTCATTTTCAACTGGAAACTAATAACCAGCATCACCGTATCAGGCATGCAATAACCTGGGTTAAAACTAGGTTCATCAAATAAATCACTCAGGAATTTTTCTATTTCTTTCCCAAGACACGTTGCACATCTGCTTAGTGAAAGGAGGAAAGAAGCAATATTTCTTTGATCAAAGTCTTTTTTAATATCCTTGTATCTGTCCTTTGGGAATGCTATCTCTGGACTTAGGCCTGGGAGAGACGCTCAGCATCTCCTGAAAGGTGCTAAGCACCCTTTTACTGCCATTGACTGTGGCAAGAATATTCTGTTCCTTGCAAGACAGAGACCTTTCGGAACAGTTGCTGATGCTATATCATTTTCTAATGATCCAGAGAATGACATAAATTCAAGATTTCTAAAAACAAAACACAAGGTGTTTTTAGTGAGTCCCAGTTTATATCAACAGCTTTCAGGAGGAAAAAAAATAAAAAATACTTAGGCAGAAAAGTATACTGCATTAAATTTACCCCAAGCCTCTATCTCATAGACATGAAACACCTATGCATATGTAGAGATCTCTAAGAAACACTTTGAAAAGCTACGTTGTGCTTTTAACTTTTTATAAAGTCTTATTAATATCATTTAGAGTTGCCATGTGGCTGGCTTCCTGCCTGGCCTCTTTTACTATAGACTTGGCAGTTGTTATCCCAAGCACCGCACATGTGCAGACAAAGCTGAGCGTGGGTAGCAGCCATTTGTCTGAGGCGGCTGGGTTTTGTCATATTTCAAACTGGCAACCCTAATGCCTGTTCTTACGGGATACAAATCTAGTATGAAATTCCCGGAGTCAAGTCAAGGCTTGGGCTGGCACATGTGAATCAGTTTTTTCACGTGATGGTGGCTGCAGGAGAGTATGGAGAACAGGGGAGTTTTTCATCTGCTTCCACGTCTACCAGAGCCTTGGTGGAGCCACTGAGAGCTGGGGCAGGACTTGAGGACTTGCAGGATCAAGCTATTAAAATGCACTCCCTCCCACACTTCTGGCTGTGGATATAGGGCTCTTCCTTGGTTCAGCGGTAGCAGATATAAACGCGGCATCTGTAGCCCAGACTTGCCCTGGTTTCAGGTCAGAAGCATGCTGAAAAGATGGTGATAACCCAGAGAAGGGAAAGTGGCAGCTACTTTGCTTTTCTTTATCCTGGAGCTTGCTAGCTGGTAAATGTGGCAGAGAAGGACCTGGAAGTGGCTCAGAGAGCAGCCTTTCAGCATCCTGATGTACCCTGGACCCACAGCCCCCCCAGGAGCCTGGACCCCCTCTACCCTTCCATGCTGCCACAGAAGAGGCAAAGCCCTGCAGGAAGCACAGGTCAAGTCTGGTGGAGACTCCTGGGTTTCTGCAATCTATTTTCCATTTTACGGTGGGGCAGAACAATACAGACACAAACCAAAAAAAACGTGGATAAGAGTTGGTTTCTCACACTTGAGGCCAAATACTCAAATAACTTTTAAATTGGACAGTATGGGCTCGGTGCCACTTTTCTTGCCTGTTCCCTAGGTGCTACCCAAGAATCAGGTCTCTCATGCAAACAACAGTGAGATGCGTTATGGGCCCATCACTATATTTCTAGGCAGGGTCTGTGGCCCTAAAGTCCTCTAGCACCTTTTGTTATGAAGGACCATTTCCGTCAACTGCATGGGCAGGCTTTTTTCCATGTTGTGTGTCTTGGGCTTGGATTTTTGGGTAAGGCTACAGCAGAAAATATTCAACAGGGATTTCTTTCTATAGTAAGGGATGTACCACCTGCAATTTTGTGTAAATCCATGTCCATTCAACTTTGGCATAGCTGTAAACCTCTTTGCTCTTGCTCACCAGAGCCTTGTTAGGACTTCAGTTTGCACCAGCAATGCCCCCTTCCTGTATAGCATCTCGCTTGCAGCTGGACCGTGTTATGAAATAAGGAGAGTACCGTGAGGAGAAGGGGAGATGTTAGGGGATAGAGGCAGACAGATCTTTAACCATCTTTCTCCTAGATCCTATCTCTGTGTGTAGGAATAAACCTGCAGATCTACTCTGCTGGCAACAAATAGGTGGGAAACCCACCTGCTAAGCTGATGTCTCGGCCCTCTCTAAAGGCTGCGCCATAGGTGGGATAACAATCTACTAGTGCTATTTGTGGTTCTAGTTACAGAATTGATAAAACATATAATCATCTAAAATAAAAGTAAATCCACTCAATTTGTAGAGTAATAATAACATATATAGGATACAAATAATACACAAGAAACAATACAATTACAAAAAAATCCCAGTAATCTATATTTTCAGTTAAACAATACTTAAATAGGAGCATTGTAATGACAGTACAATTCCCTAAATAAACTGTTAGACAACATATCCAAGGCAAAGCAGACATGCACTTCTGTAAATGTGTGTACGACCATGACTTTTTTTTGTCTTGCATTTGCATGTGTGTTTCATGCCTGTTCACCAGAATGTGTACTGCTTAAGGCACCAATACTCAAGTGTAAGGTGTTCAGCTGAGTTGGTTGGAATCATTTGTGATACCACGTTTATTAATACAAAATGAAATTCAGTGTGGTGCTCACTAGAAGATTTCCACCCCATCTAAGATCTGAAGTTAAATCCCAGTGCTACTGATTCCACAGGGCTTCTATCTTTGCTCAGGAGATAAGTGGGATTGAAAAGCTCCTGACAACTTGACATGGGCCTAGCAGACTGGGATTAATTTCACTCAAAGATTTTCCTTAACTGGATGTAATACAACTTTTAAGAAGTTGTTTGCTACCAAAAAAAGTGTACAGGATTGCTGAACTAACATGACATTTAAAAGAAAAGGAGAAAAACCTACTTATTCTGACCTGGAAGCAAAAGCTGGTTGTTTTGGCATCGTGGTGAAAATATCTGCATTCATCTGCATAAGTAGGAGAATCCTCTGCTCAGAGCTGTCTTTGAAGATAATGCACCTGCCTAAATGGGTCTAGCATTTCCTTCCACTACGCTGAAGTTTTGTATCCTGTGAAACAGCAGTCCTAGGACTGCACTGCTCTGTTGTTTACATTGTCACTCAGTGTGGAATGGTTAAAAAGGCAAGCCTGGACTAGCTGTCGTCAGGCAGATGGTTTTGGATGCAGGTATACAAGGGTGAAATCATCGCAGGTCTGTATATCTCCCTTCATCCAGAGCAGGAGTGATGGGGAGGAAAGTTGAACCTGATGGATCCCAGTTCAAGGTCCCCTTTCTCCAAACTTCCTGCAGCAGCAAGAAAGAAACAACGATGGGTGGAAGACATCTCTGAGGAGCAGTGGCTCCAAAGGCAATGGGGCAGATGGAGAGCGTGGAGTTTACACATCACACCATGTTAGAGCTGCACCTGAAATTACAAATGTCGTCTTTCATACTGAAACTCTGAATTCTGAACTGCAGTAATGTGAGGAGTGAAAAAATGTGAATGTTTGCCTATCTTTTGATAGCAATATCTCATGACAGAGGCAGCTTTCGTCAGTGCTCCAAGCTTATGTTGCCTTTATTAAAAACTAGTAGTTGTACTAGTAGCTTGCTTTGTTTTTTAAGTCCTAAACACGAAAAGCAAATGTGAATCAGCCTCTTTAAATTAAATATGAGAAACAATTACATTTTGACAGTTTAATTGCATTCTTCCTCCAACATGGCATTCTAAACAAGATACCACATGTATTTAGCATGCTGATTATATTTTTAGATTGTTTTGCAATTAAGAAAGTATCCCTAAAAGAGATAAAATAATTGGTTGACTAAATCACTATTTCTTGAGGGAACAATATTAAGAAATGAATGTTGAATGGCTATATCCATAATAATTAGCTTTTAAATCACTGCTTAAAGGTTTTAGGTTTTTAGCCTTCAAAATTGTATCTGTCATTCAATTTGCTGCATATTATTCAAATTTTCTTATATAAAAAAAGAAAAAAAAAACACTACTGACAACAAAACAGTCTTCAGTGTGACTGCCGGGATCTCATGACTTTCAATGGCAAAAAAAACCCAGGTACCCAAAATGTCTTTCACTAGGACAGGCTTAGTCCACATCTCTGATGGGCATTGTGCTATTGATATTGCAAATAGAGAAAAAGGTACTAACTTATTTCAAAATCGCTGAGTCTTCAAGCACAGTCCAGCTTCCCAGGAGTGCTGCATGACCTTTACGTTGCTTTTATTTTTTTGCAAAAAGCTTTTTCTTACTTTTCTCGAGAAAAAATAAGGATTAAATACCAAAATGTTTCATGAGTTTCTGTTATTTTCCTCAACAGTGGATTGAAACAGGATGGTAGGATCTGAGTTTGAAAAAGAACACACCCATTCTCCAGGTTAAAACCACCTCTGGATGACCATCTGCTGAAATTTTATTTTAAAAACCAAAGAATCTATTTAAAATATGCAAGTTGGAAGGAAACTTTCAATTCTGTTGAAACAAAATTGTGATTTTAATTACCATTTCAATCCACACACATCTCCCAAATATTTTTTTTGTTTTGACAAAATATTTTCATTTGACTTTTCATAGCGACAACAAACTAAAATAAATCTCAGCTTCTTCCAGTGAAGTCAATGCAGGTTTTTATTCTGATCATTTTCTATGTAGATTTGTGCAAAGTCAAGCCCTTATTCAGAGAAGACACACAGTAGGCTTATGATTCACAACAAGACCAGCTGGAATTTCCTGGAACTTGTTTTTAAGATACCAAATAAAATCATATTTAGAAGGAAGAAATTGAGAGGCTGAACTGCAGCTGAATCTGAAGCAACATTGTTAAGACTTTTCATTAGGAATATAAAGTTTGACCTGCTTGCGATGCTCTTTAAGATACGTTGATTTCATACATTTCCTACTGAGGTGCATACAAAAATATGTGGGTAGAGATGCCAGTAGTTCACAGAGGAATGATCTGTAAGGGGAAAGGAAGGTTAGCCCAAACATATGGGACAAAGTGAAGAAGACATGCTGGTGAGAACCAGAGTGCAGCAATGCTGAATGGTCTAATCAGCTGAAAATGTTCTCAGGTCCCAGCAGCAGTGCTAGAGCAGAGAGGGCCTGCTTTAGCAGGTTTAAGAACAGGACCAGACAGGCAGGGAGACAGAATTGGGAATGCCCAGTAGACACACCTGGAGTAAGCACACAGACATTTCGACACACAAGTTCACAGCATCACACTTTACCTATTCTTCTATAAAAGGCCTGAGAATGCATCATCCACACTGGTTGTTGAAATAAATGCCTTTTAATATTGTAGTGCAACGTAGTTCTATGAAATAACTGGCAAATATAGGGTAATAAGAGATCTTTATTTAGTGCACAGTCCCAAGTGCAAGGTCCCGGAGAAACAACGGGGTAACAAGATGTACCTCATCACATGCAGGAGATGGTTTCAGAATGGTTTCCAAACTGGGGTTTGGAAAGAAAGAAGTGGTGGCAAGATGTAGCCATGAACTCTTTCCACCCAGCATTCCTGAACTGTGAAGATCGTGAAGAAAGTCATGATAAAACCTGAAGGAAGGCTGCATGCCTTGCAGATGTTGCTCTTTTTTCAACAGTAACTGTACCAGTAAAGGATACTGCTTCCCCACAGACCTTGCCATGCTCAAGATGATGCTTCTGTGTTTTACAGGCTGAGAGCTGACCCATCTCCCTCTGAAGTTGCCTCCTGATTGTAAATTGTCAAAAACAGCACCAACATCACAGTGGCCGGAGCCGAAATAGTTACACCCAAATGAGCTTTAGCTAACAGGTTTTGATAGCAGCTTATCAATAGCTGAAAGCTGGTGTATTGATAGACAGGAGTCGAGCAAAGACAGCTTCTCACATGCCAGCTGCTAGGGGACAGCACAGACGTCTAAGTCAGGTGGAGCTACATGGCTACCAAAGCCCAAAGTCATGTTGTTTAGCAGTGGCTCAGGTATGTCTGCCAGTGAAGTAGCCAATGTCTCAGTTCACCTTCACTGAACAGGGAAGTCCCATCTCTACTTTGCTCTTGCCTGCTCCTGGCTCCAAGCTCCTCACATACCTTCTGCTTCTCCAGCCTTGCTGGTCTTTCTGCCAGGTTACCAGGTTGCATGAGGCCAGCAAAGGCCTGAAAAAACTTAGTGCAGGGATGGGGAGACTTGATAAGTCTCCCCATAAGGCTGGGAGTGCAATGGAAGACAGAAGAGTAGGGAAGAAAGCGGAAGAGCAGTAATTCCCCATTTCAGCAACAGGAAAGTGTTAGGTGAGCTCAGCAACCTCTACTTCATCCTGCATAAATTGTATCCGCTGCAACAGTCAGAAGGTATTCTTTCTATTAAAAGATAGGAGTATAGATAGGAGAGCAGCAGGTTCAATTTATGTCAGTTGCTGAAGAAACGTCTATACCTTTTTTTATGTGAAGAACCATTAGTGCCACTTGCACATTTTTGTAAAGACACGGTGGTTACTCCTAGGACGTCGCTTGCTAAGGGCATGTCCCTACCAAAAGCAGCAAAGTTGGCCCAATTATTTGTGAAGGTATTTAGCTGAGTTTGGCAGGGAGGGGAAGATCAGACGTTTGTCACAATTGTACCCGTATATATGATAAGTGCTGTGACAGAATCTTGTGTTCCTGAGAGCCCGCTAACCATCTCCAGTCAGCAGAGTATCAGGCAAAACATTCAGTGCAGTTCAGATGAGCTAGTTATGCCAGATGTGTAGAAGCAGTGATGTGCAGAACTGCTTAAAAGTCAAGCTCCAACTGTTTCTGGGATACTCAGTCCAATAGGTTGATTGATGGACAAATTTATTTCTTATGACAGTCAATGTTCATAAACCAGATCCCAGCATCTCAAGAGTCCTATCACCAAGCTCCCGCTATGGAGTGGAGACAGGGAGGCAGCTCAGGTGAGATTTCTTTCTCTCTGCATTGCCTACTGGAACCAGGCTACCAGTTTCTTAACACAGGTGTTGAAGTTAAGGATCTAAAGTGAGGGGGAATGAGCCTGGGCCCCAGTGGCCACACGGAGATGCAGGAACAGCAAGCTGATGCTTTCATAGACCTGCTCTTTCCTACTGCAGCGATAAAACTGAATAAATTTATGGATCTGTAGCGTGTTGCTGAGATTCCTTCCCCAGCTGTCTTAGTTCAACAGATCTGATCCAACCTAGGTATGCTGATGATACTGTCTAAGAAAAAGACACAGGGAACCTCTAGTTCAGAATTAGACTTTGGACTTAAACAATAGCCAGGTTTTGTCACAGGGGACAGACTTTAAATGAGCACAAATTGGTGAGCTACAGATTTAGAAAGGGGGAGAATTATTTAGATTCAGGCCAGACATTTTGGGGGAAACAGACCAAAAGTAATATCTATTCTAAGGAGAAATACTGATAGGCTGTGGAATTACAGGCCAGCTTTCTTCTTTTTCCTTACAGTCTGGAGTATGCCTTATAGCTCATCATATTTTTGGCTTCTGGCACATATTTTATTAACTTCCATTATATATAGAAACAAAACAGACCACTATTTTAAAAAAATGCTGCAAGTAAAAAAAGAAATGTAATGGCATATTCAAAGAGTAATTAAAGACTCTCTTATGAAAGTTAAAAGCCAAGAAGAGTTTGAGAGGCTTTCACACACAAAATATTGCACAAAAATTATATGAACCCATTTGCATCCACATTTGTGAGCCATGTGACTCCCCCTGAGATTTAGTTTGGCTTCTCTGTTTAAAGCATTACAGATACTGAAAACTGAGGACTAAAAATTTGGCTTGCTCTCAAATCCAAGCTTCAGTTTAGATGATGCAGGAGAAACTGACAGAATCGGACCTCACTTAACTCATTCCAGTCTGTTCAATTACTGTCACCATTAGAAAGGTCTTCATATGCCAAAACCCTTTAAGCCCAATAGAGGCTGATAAAGATGCCTACAAAGCTAAAAAACTGTAAAACTATCAGCATACTGTGCATAGGCTGAATGCCATAAAGGATGAAAGATATCCAGGAATACAGGTTTGTTTTTCTTTTCTGTTCTTGCAGTTCCAGAGATCTGGCCTTATCTCAGATACTTGTAAGTGGCATAAAGATCACAAAAAGCATTAGCATGAAATATGCTATCAAATGCCTTGTGATCATGGAGCTAGACTACAGGCAAGATAAAGGCTGATAGCTGTTGATGTTGGTGTTGCTACTCCTTCTTTCATAGCAAGCATTTTGCTGCACACAAAAAGCCCTATCTGCTCCTCAGTTTAGGTGTAATATAGGCTTAGGATATTCTGGAGAATATGTGAGAGCGCCCCCAGAAATTCTAGCCATGTCCCATTGAAGAAATTTACCCAAGGGAAAAGGCTTATTTTAGATTGTCACTGTTTCACAGAGATTAATGAAAAAGATGGAGAGGCTGCTCAGGAGTTTCCTCACTTTCCTGTGCACTGCAGAAATAGGCATCACAGTAGCTCCAAAGACAACTTCTCTGCTGCAACAACTGTAGACTGACAGGAAAAAACTGCAGCTGGAAGAAAATGGTCCACAGAAATTACGGGTAGGTATTTTTGTAACCATGACAAAAGCAACTTAAATTAGTTAGGCAATGAAGAGGAGAATGAACACAGGCTAAATCGTTATTAAGTTGAGCTTCCCTGAAAAACACAGTTTAAAATTACACCTGGATGAAACTTGCTATGAAATCTGCAATGACATTGAACTCACTTGGTAACTGATTTCACGATGTGTTGAGGTTCGGTTTCCAGGTCAAATTGTCGGCTGATGTAAACAGATGGAGTTTCCATGAAGTGGGCCTCTGGCAACTCATCCCTGTTAAAGGTTGGTCCAAATATTTGTTAAAAAAAATTCTAAATTTGCAGGTCTTTTAAATGAACATGTACCTTGTCCCCAAGAAAATCTGACAGATCTATAATTCTGCTGCAAACTCACTGAAAACGTACCCTTTTTAACGTGGTTTTCACCTGAAACCTTTTGTACTTTCCAGAATTTTTTTGATTGAGACTTAGGGCTCATTTGAACTTAAGAATCACAGTGGAAGTTTAGGAGGAGGGGAAACCACATGAACCAAAAATAAAAATGCAGCTATAACCAGGTATGAATCCAGACCATGACCTCAGACCAGCAGGCAGTGAAATGTCGGGAGGCTCCTGACCCCATGCCGGCAGTGGG
The DNA here is from genome assembly GCA_013389945.1 of Fregata magnificens. Lineage (NCBI taxonomy): Eukaryota > Metazoa > Chordata > Aves > Suliformes > Fregatidae > Fregata > Fregata magnificens. The sequence goes on along the minus strand of WAAD01018364.1, from coordinate 18,085 downwards.
ACACGCAGCACCCAAACCCCTCTGCCTCTGTACCACCTGGGCCAGAATCAAACCCTGATTTTTGGGTGTATTGACTAACCCAGTTATTTTTGTAAGATTTTCTCACATGCTTGTCCTCTACCTCATAGCTACGGGCTGCTGGGAAGTTATTAAATAACGTGACACAAGACTCTATCTGGATGATGCAGAGAGGAGGCAACTGGTTTTCCTCCTGTCCCTTCCCAGTTCATTCCAGTGTGCAGGATAAAGGGGGACCGGACCCAAACCTGAAAGCGTATTACATAAATAAAGGCACAAAATAATACCTCATAGAAATAAATTATCTTTTCCTATAAAAATCTTCTAAAGCCCATTTCCAGAAGAGTAATAGAGCTGCCAGTCCAACACCTGCAGGGTTGGAAATAATTTACTTAGCCTCGCTGACTTTTAGGCAGGTTCTTCGTTTGACGAATGGCCCAATTAAACATCTGTTAATCACGACGTTATCTCATCTCGAGGTGGAATACCTACTTCTCGTACCCTATCTTCCTGCCAGATAACATCGGACGGCCCCCGAAACGCAAGGCGAGATGCCTCTTAGGGCTGAGAGGAGCTGGCCGGGGAGCAGGGCCCGGGCCGCCCGCCCCGGGGAAGCGGCTGGGAGGCCTGTGCCTTGCGCGGCCCGCCCTCCCCCTCGCACAACCTTCCCGTAACCTCGGGCTCCTGAACCCTCGTGTACATTTTAGGCCTTGATAATAAAGCAACATCTGCAAACTTACAAGTGCTTTACTCGAGTTAATTGAGTAAATTGAAGCAAGATGCGGCGCAGGGGTGATCTATGATCCCAGGTTGCGGGCCTAGAAGGGAGACAACAGATTTACTGCAAAGACAGTGGGCGGCCTTTTGTTCGGGCCCTGGTTCACGGGAAGTTTGAGGTCACCAGGGATTAAAATATCTTCAGAAACAAATGGAATAATTTGGCTGAAATATAAGGCACACAGTGCCAGCTCATGCCAGGAAACCAGGGGTGATTTATGTGCCTTCAATCCAACACATTTTTCTGATATCTGCCCCATTAGGTTGAATTTATAGATTATTGGGAGAATATGTATCCTCGTCTCTCCTTTTCTGACATGTTTGTACTCTGGGGAGCAGTTCCAAGTATTGCAAAATAAATAAAACGGCGCATTACCTTGCCCTTGCAAGGGTGAAGGCCCGCTCCATCTCAATCTCGGGGAAAAATAAAAAAAAAAAAAAGAAAGAAAAAAAAGAAACAAACCAAAACAAAACCCCAACCTCCCCTTTACTATACTTGTTTGGGCATTACTTATTAAAACAGACATTAAACAGGTAATGCTCTTTCTCCTATAATCTGTACAAGTCATTAAGTTTAAGCACAATTCGCCACCTTGAAGCAATTGGATACATTGTAATTTGTTTTATGGTCTCGCAGATGCAAGGTATTTGCCGAGCTATAAATACATAAAAGTGGTTTATACGAGCAGCCCGTACCCCGTGTGAGTTAGGAAAGGAGAACCTCTCCTGGTTTCCCTATTCGCATGCACACACACACGCGCGCGCTCATGCGCTATATCTGTTTATATTATTTTTTTAAAGCCTGGCTCACTTTTAGTGGGATATATTGTCCCTTTTGTAGTTTCTCTGCTGCTTTATTAAATCCCAAATTCCTTACAAAACTGTACAATTTTAATAACACAAATCCATGCAGGTCATAAAGCTGTCGAAATGTACATAGCACCAGCCGTGATCAGCTGCAGTGATATCATCAACCCTGATTAGCTAGAGCCGGTCACACGACAAGGTTTTATTACAAGTGTCATTTACATTTTTGACAGTTTTACAAGGCTTAATGGCTTTGTATTAAATACATTGTGTTTCAAGGAAACTGACAGTTCAGGGTATCTTGTAAATACAATGCTATGGCATTTCCTCAGAAGCAATACTCAGGAAAATGAAACATCTAGTATTCCTATTGTAAACAGGGACATTTCACCGAAAAAATGTTCACCCAAGCCAAAGTTTAAGTCCAAGAACCAAAAAAAGATAAGAAAGAATCATTTTTTTTGTCAAGAATTTTTTTTATATATCTATCTCAAGCTACATATGTCTTGTAATGTACTAAAACTTTTTTGTAGCAAAAGCATTAGCCATCACTGAAAAACCTGAGGCATGTTGCCCACAAAATTAATGGGAAAATGCTCTTTGCAAAAGTTTCCTACGAAAACCCAATTTATTGTTTGGTTTTCTTACAAACAACAAGCACTGCCTGGGGGCGTTAAAATATTTCTGAACCTCTTAACCAGGCTGGTATCTATTTTTAATCTCATGAAGAAACCTTGCCTAAACTGATCATTTTTCACATGGTTTTAATCAGAAATGAGGATGAAATTGGCAACATTACCTCTGTTTCTACTTGGACTTTGGGGTTCATTTGGGCCTAAGATACAGATGTTCAGAAGGAACCCTCCTGTACTTTGAATAGCAGTAAGTCAAAATCGGAATCAGAATCTGTGCTTTTTGATACAGGCCAGTTATTTCAGAAATTAAAATGAATCCCCCAACCTGGAAACCACCTTGCCTTGAAACAAATAGGCATTTTCACAACAAAATCCAGAGCAGACTGACTATTTAAGCCCTGTGCATCAAATCTAAGTTTCCCCCCCACAGAGTATCTACTTACGCATGTAATAGTTCTCCAAATGATTAAATTTGTGCAACCTACTACTTACTATACAAATTAGGTTCTTATTCCCAGATGTATTTCATTCACTGCTGTTCCTGTGCCAATTTCTCAACAACATGGCACTAATATCCCTTATCATTTACACACACAGGTTTTATGATTTTGATTATATCAGCATAATAAAAATAGTACAGTCTCTTTATGTTACAGCCTTTTTTTTATGTGGTCACCAGTATGAATTTACTCACACCAGTAAAAATTCTACCATTACCAGTGGAAGGAAGACTTTTGCTCATATGGCTGAAGACACACTAGAGGTTAACTATTTAGGTTAAAAAAAAAGAACAGTGGCAAAACAGTACTCCCAAATGAAATTGTACCACCAGCATAAAAATTATTTTATCCTGGGCCTTAAATGTTAAAAGACTGATGTTGCTTCTTTATCCAGCTTGATCTGGGTAAAACATTAGAGCTACTCTAATGTTTTTTGAGTGTACAGTTCCTTAAAGTCTTTATTAATTACAAAAAAGTAATTCAGTGTATGATAACTTACCGTCTTTGCTGATATCAAGGAGCTGTAAGGGAGATGCTGTCTTGTTTTGCCACATACATGCACATTAGCTTAAACTTCAGATAGTTTTTAGAGATGATTCTGGCATGTCCCAGCATTTATTATCATGGACTTTTCAACCACCATACCGATTACCTAAAAAAGGATCAGCCATTTGATTCACCCTAATTCTACATACGTTATTTCAGTGGTGTCTGTAGCCCATATGCAGGTGATCTACTGAACAGATAGTTCCCAATGCAAAAGCGCTACAGTGTCCATAGAAATTATCCACAAATGCTGTAAAAGTACAAGAGGGAGACAGGTATTTGGGATAAATCATGGTAGAGTACCCTCAGTAAAGTAAATCTGTCATCGCTTGCCCAGTGGAGCTTGCAGGCTGTTGTGTCTCCTGTTCCTTCCTTCCAGGCAGTGCTTTCTCCTAGAAGTAACCACAGAAAGGCTGAATGTAATTTATGTTATTCTCAAAGGCTCTCTTCTTGCATCACATGGTCCATGGAGCCTGCTACCACTCACCCCCTTCCCAAGGCGTCTCCTCCCTAGCCAATGTCTGGCCAGCCAACGGACAGCTAAGGGGCCCTTCCAATCTGTCACTGAATCCTTTGTTGGTGCTGTAAAAAAGTCACTTTGACCTAATACTAGTCATGTTCTTGATGGACACCTGCCTGCTGTAGAGAAGAAAGTTACTGGCATAGGTTCTTCCAGCCCAATGCCTATGGTAGCTCCATCACTTTTAGGTTGGTGAAAGGGAAGTGAGCAGCCAGACCTAAAGCCCTGTTGGGTGGCATATGGGATGCAGAAGAACCATTTGCAGGAGTGTGTTGCTCTTCTCCCCACTCCTACCTCCTCCACCGGCACGTTACCATTGTGGCTAAGGGACCCGTCTCATGGGTTGCCCCCCCAAGCAGACAGTCCTTCCTCCCGCCCATGGCTGCACAACCCAGAGCCAGCACCCGTGGCCTCTGCTGCCTCAGCAGCAGGTTGTGGATGGGCTGTTCAGTATTAAAGTTTGGAAATGAAAGTGAAAGCACATGTGAGACCTGCTGAACAGAACAGCAGAACCGGAGACTTAGCTGTATGCCAGAAGCCACAACCAGATAGAAATCACAGGTTAGTCAGGAAATTACTTGCATTTAATTTGGGGCCATGTCTCCTGGGAGGAGGCTGGCCTTTTCCTGTTGTGCAGCGATGTTGCCCCTGGGTATAATTTGCCTTTTTCATAAGCAAGGGTGCTATCTCCTCCTTCCTCAAAGAGACCTTTCAAAGCCAGCTGAGGAGAATCAAATGTGGCACATTAGCAACAGGACAATGGCAAAGTCATTATAAATTGACTTCCTTACTGTGAGCTTCAGTAATCTGGATGTATTACTAGCATGATTCTGCAATAAAACTGAAGCAGCTAGTTCCTCCACTTGAATTAAAAACACCTTCTCCCTACCACTTCAGAGAGGTAAGGCGTGCTCCCATCTTCTGCGGATGAGGTGAGGTGCCCAGCGGATAAGTCTTCTGCTCCTTACGCATATGCCCAAGGCAAGGCACTTTTCCAAGCAGGTGTGGACATGGCCACAGCATGTAGACTTCTCTGCAACTCTCACAAGAAGAAGCAGCAGACTCTGTCTTCCTTCCTCCCACCTCTGCATCCCCAGCAGGCTGCAGTAGGTGAAGGCAGTACAACTGCAACCTCACCGCATTCCCTCCTCCCAAAAGGAGCCTGCCTCAGCAATCAGAGGGGTCATCTCTCAAAGCCGTAATTAAGAGCTGGAGCAAAAGTTGATGCCCTGCTCTGGCCCCCAAATTTCCCAAGTGCTGTAGCCTGAGGTCCTTAGTTAGATACATGCTGACTGCAGTCAGCGAGGCTGCTTGTGCCAGTGACCCCTTACTGGAGCCAGGGCTGGGGAAGCCATCTTTGAAATGGCTAGGATGCTCTAAGGTAAAGCATTTGCCAATTTTTCCCCCTTTTTTTTTTTCTTCCACTTTCCACACAAACAATGGCAACTTTTACAAGCATGTGTCTGCCATAAAATGAGGACTCACTGTAAAAATAATGTTTCATTCAGAGCAAATAGGGTTTTAAAAATGCATTTTCTGCAGGGCAAGGTTTTTTAACAGTTCTTGGCTCATGCTTCCAGAGAATTTATTAAAAATGTTACTCTGGATCAAATGAACAAATTCTTAATATAGTTATGAGTTTTCCCCCCTTCTTAACTTAAAATTAAAAATTAATGGTTGTGCTCAAGTCTAATTGCTATTTCTATTCAAGATGTTTTGCTAGCACATCTGTATTCTCTGTACAATTTGTTATTACCAATTATTCAGTGTCAGCAACTTCATATTTTGCAACATTTTGGCGATTAATGATTCTCAGTGTCCCTTGCATAGAGCATCACTCCTTTACATCAGCTGTGTATGAGGTACGTGCAGAGTTCACTTGCTGGAAACAGTCAAATCTCAAAGGTCTGATACTAATACCTCCATCTCTATAAACTGCGGTAAGATTCCACATGATCATCACATTCCCAAAGTATGAGCAGGATTAGTCACACAGGACTCCAAAATTAGTGACTTGCGTTGCATCTGCAACGTTTATTGTTTCTTAAGCTTTCTGGTAACACTGACTGTGGGTGCCAGCTCTTTCCATTTTGCACAGCCTGAGCTATCCAGCGGCTCAACCTCATGGACACGGCGTGTCCACCCCAAACCATCAGCGTTTCTCTGTTCCCAGGGCTTGTCAGAGCATCAAAGTAAATAACAAACTAACAAAGTAAATGAAACAGAAGAAAACAAAACAAACCCGCCAGTGCAGGAACTGCAGCCTGGCCTGCCTTGAAGGGGTTAATGAATTCCAGTTTGGTATAAGTTTGGATAACTAAGACTTTCCCATGGCAATAAAAGTTCATATTAAACTCAACTGGTCTTGGTTGCTCAGGCCTCACACAGTCTCTTTTTCAAGCGAAACTACGGGATGCTGGTGGGAGTTTTGTCACAGAGAGGGGGTAAGGAGAGCCCTTGATGGATACGATCCCGTCTCAGGGGACGGGGAGTTTCCTTGCCAGAGCCAGCTGCAGGATCAGGCCTACCTTGGGTCTCCAGGATTGGGCTCAGGTAACTTGAGCCAGATAGGTTGGGAAGAAAAATGTACTCCTTCTTGTATTTCAGAAGTTGTGTTTTTCGCATATGCTTAAGAAAACCTATTTACAATATTAAAAAAAATGTAGACCATAAAAATGGTTTAGTGGGCTACCAAAAGATTTAGTTAAGCCCTCAGCTAATTAAAAATATCCCATTAGCTGTGAATCTGTGGGGGGCAATTTAAAATAATTCTGGAAAGTAGTGTTTCCTGGGGTTGTAATGTGGAAGTTTTATTTTCTTTTTCTTTTTTCCTTTACCATTTCTTTTCTTTTTTGGTTTTGTTTTGTTTAAAGGGTGAATTAACATCTGACTGCAGGCTTCAGCATTGGCTTGCTTTTAATACCATATACTGTCATTTCTATTAAAAAGGAAAAAAAAAAAAGATTCTGATGTTTTTTTATTTTCCCCCTTTGTCTACAATGTGTGTAAAGAAAAGTGACCGAAAGGAGAGGTTAAGAATAGTTCCTTTTTTCAAATCTATGTTGATTGAATTAAAATGTTTGAATTTTATTGAACAGGGAAAAAGAGATTTTTAAAAGCCTATCTGTAGCCCCCTATAAAAGCATTTTTTTTAATAAAACTTCTGTTTAAAAAGTATGTTATTAGCAGTATATCCTGTGCTGCATATTAATAAAACAATGGAATTTTGTATTTCTTTTTCTCATAAATTACATAATTCAAACCTTAAAACACCTTTAATGAACACTGACTCGGCATGTGGCACTTAATAAAACTGGGCTAAACTCGTTTTCTGCCTGACAGGCTACCAGTGGAGAATGTGCCCTACAAGTAAATGATTAAGAGGCAGAAATCTTTTCTGGACTACTATTAAACACTTCAAAGATTTTCAAAGTCAGATAAAATGAAAAGCAAATGTGTTTCACTGCCTCTCAAATACCTCAAATGTTTTAGCAGGTGCAAGCAATGAAACCTTCTGTAGTGACAGCACTTTAGGGTCTGCAAAGTGCACCCTACTGAATTATGGGAAAGCAGGGCTTACTTCATAAAAATTCATGATTTTAGATGAGGAGAGATGCATGTCCTTAATACCCATCTACATATGTAGCACAGAAGGAGAGTCTCGCTGTGTCTCCCAGTGTCACAGGCTTATCTTAACCCTTCCTGGAACTGCTGGACTGTTTAGTGTTGAGTTTCATAGCCTTTAACCCTTGCAAACTTTGCCTTTATTTTAATGCATCAGCAGAAGAGCAGGCAGATACTCTGTCCTCTGCATTGTTTGTGCTCCAGCAGATATTGCAGTCCGGGAGAGGAAAGTCCAGCCAGCTGGCGAGAGCAGTCCCTGGGAACCAGGCTGACCTGGGTGCTTGTCCTTACGGCAAAGTGCAACTAACTCTTGTGTAGTTTCAGCTGCGTTGTTCAGCTTCCCTGTGCCTCAGTTTCCCCCATGCGCTGTATGAGCAATGCTACTTCTTGCCTCATGGGGTGTCATCTGTGCTTAATGCCATGAAGCCTTCAGGTATTAAGGAAACAGGGCTGATAGTCCGGCTGGATTTTTAAATGGCACTTGCGGACTAAGACGACTGAGGAAATTTCTTTAGTATTAATTTCTCTGGCATATAAAGGAAAGCCTACACATATTAAATAGTTGTAGCTGCTTTGAACTTTCTCTTCTAGAAAACTGTAAATGAAAGTAGGGCTTATAAAAGCAAAGATAGGTACCATCTGGGCAGGTGCTGGTAACTGCTCTCAGGCTCTGCCAATTTACCAGACCATATACCTCAATCTCAGTCTGTAACTACTTGAATTTGGATTCAGGAGGATTTTATCAGATGGTTGCACGGGCTTTGAGAGCTGGACCAATAGTCTCTTTCTTGTGCAAGTTTGTTACATTTCCTTTGATCGTGCTTTATTTTAACATTTAACTGACAAATAGTTTCTTGAGGATTAATAAATGACTAACACAAGCTAAACATGCTATGGACCAAATTGTTATGGGTTATACGTAATCAGAGAAAAAGCAGGAGAAAGTGGTAGGATGGTTTTAAGCAAACTGTTGTTGAATTCTGCAATAATTCTGCATTTATTAGAATGTATATTAGTCAGGAATTAATTCTTTATACATTCTCCTTAAATGCAATGTAAATATGTTGTATTTACTTGCGCCCTAAATGGGATTGTGTAGCTGGAAAGATGGTTCGCTTTTTCCTGGGCTGGATAATATCCTGAGAGGATATTTCCCTGCCTGCATCTCCAGCTACCCCGTGCCAAGCCTGGCTGCATGGTGTCTGTCCTGCCCTGCACAAGCTCTGTGGAGGTGGCTGCTCACCCTCCTACACGTCCCAGGGGCTTAGCGATGAAAAGCCTGAGTCTATTCACTAACCCCGTAATAAACCCAAACCCTGTGCATTGTACTTAGGAGACAGAGCTATTGCAAGCAACATACTGCACAGAAAAGGGGACCTGCAGTAAGTCCCATTACAAGAGGAGAAGATTGCAGATTTAATAAAATCTCATTATCCCCCTACTCGGCATCCTTGGAATCTATTTACCTTTGTGTCAAAGTGCTATTTGTCGAACACATATAAATGTATACATGTTCCTTTTCCGGGTTAAGTAAAGGTGGCCCATCCACCTAGGTCAAATTGGTGTTTTGATGTAACGCATCATGATTCTAGTCCCATCCCTGGAACGGGCTTAGCGTGGCCACCGGTGCGGTCGCCACCCGCTTCGGTTGGCCAAGGTTGTCATAATAGGTTAATGTGGCCCTCAATGCGGACGCCACCCGCATCGGTCGGCCAGTGAGGGTGAGTCAGAGCCCGACAGCACCACCCTCGAACGCTGCCGGACTGCGCCCAACTATCACCCGTGGGCAAGGGCTCCGGGCAACGGTACGATACCGATGCCTTAAATTTGTGTCACCATTGAGATACTATCAAGTGGTCAGTGAAGCCACTCGATAGGGAGGAAGTCACCATAACTCCCAGACACTGGGGCAGAGGTCAACTTGGTTACCCCGAAGGGCATCCGGCGGGACCACGTGGAGGTGTGACCTCTGCAGCTGCGCCCAGTTAGTAACTATGGTCCCATCGAGAGAGTCATAGTTACTCCCACCATGAAGTGTCCAGCATATACTCCCTGATGAATAATAACATGCATGATTAACTTTAAAACCCCACTAAAATAACTACATGCAAAGAACTACACTTACCGTAGTGTTATGGTAGAAATTTTTACATGACCAACAGCTTGACATTCAGTGCTATGTTTCCCACAGCAGCTGCAGCTTCACCATTTCACGCCAATACAGGAAGTCTCCTGTGGATAGATGGAGAGATAGAAATTCTTCTGTTAGGATGTCTGTGAGCACATAGATGGGAGGATGTGCAGTGAAACCATGTTACGAGCACAAATGTATTCAGTTGTGCAATAATAGAACCACACGAATGGTCCCACATTAAAATAAATTCACAGAGCCTGACATTATGGAAGCTGAGAACAAATGTTTTGCCATGTAATCCATAAAGAAAATTCATATAATATATAAAATAATCCAGATCAACTGAAAATATTTATGGGCCAGCCATGCAGCTGGTGTAAATCAGCATAGCTCCACTGAAGTCAATGGAGCGACACCAGTTTTAGGCATATGAAGATTTGGCACCCAAGTAATTTGGATTTTCAGCAAGAAAACCCAGAGCTACTTCTCCTGTGGATTTGATGATTGAACCTCTGTTTAAAAGGTTGTGTTTTGAAATTCTGAATCAAGAAAATCGTATATTACTTTTTGGGTTTTGAACAGCTTTTGCTGGCTGTGGAAACGTTTAATTCATCACAGTTGGCACCGAGTATTATCTGAGATAGTGTAATGGAAACTTTTAAGGATTGATGAGGTTTTTAACATTTTACATGTGTATTTACCCTTTCTATTTTTTAATACATGAACAGGATTGTAGGGCATTGGACTCTGACCCATATTCCATTACATTCAGGAACAGTCTTTTCATTGGCGTCCAAGAGCTCTGGGTCATTCTCTTGGTCAGCCAGACACTTCTAAGCTGTACATATATGTATATCTCATGTATTGTCTATATTTATTTTGTGAGATGGGAAAAATTAACATGCCTACCATTTACTGAAATGTTTGCACATGAACATTACATCACACATTTAAATAAATACAGATGCATTTATTTCAGCATGTGGATATCCAGACGTCTATGCTTGCCTGGCATACATCTGGACAACTGAAGCATACTATTTCCACTTGTTTATAACTCCTTTCTTTCTGAACCAATTTTTTTTCCAACTTATCCAAGCCCACATTTCTCACTGGAGACTACATGCCAAGTTTGAACTGTTTTCAGTTACCCAAGCACAAGTTAAACATCTGAAACAATTCTTTAAGCATACTCAAAACCAACCATATGGATTTTTACCAAACTTTCCAAAAGCTACAAAAGTATCAGCCTAAAGGAGTAATTTTTTTTCCTGGAAACTCATAAAGGGGCTTAGAAAGGAAGTACCTCTTTAACTAGCAAGGAACAGTCAACTACCAAGAATTATATTGAAGAAGGCCTAAAAGTCTGTTTCTGGGCAAACACAAGTCCTGCGCTGTCCTCTTATGTCAGCCAGGTTGGGTAAATTTTGAGTTCAGTCCCGACACAGATAAGATCCATAAGACTGTCTTTTAAAGCTTATGTTGAAGCTATAAGTTGGGAATTTGGTCTCAACTTTTGCCACTCTTTCACAAACGTCTTTCTACCTGGGAGACCCTACCAGTAAGTTCAGTGATGTGTCCAGTTGTGCTCCTGAAAGAGCAAGGTTAGGACACATGGCTTCCAGTCTGGTTGAAATCTAGAAAGAGAGATCAGATCTACCATAGCAGGAAACTTTGGGGCTGGGTCTGAATTCCCACCTCAGTGTTACAGGCTGGTGCAACAATATCTTGCAGCATGGCAGGGAAAAAGTAGTTTGTGTTCAGGCTCAGCTAACAGGGAAAGTGCAAACAGAGGAGCCTGAGCAGGCAAGCCTGTTAACCTACGCACATCCGCTAGATCCTAACAGAAGCAATGTAGATAATTTCCATATGGTATGTTCCTATTCTAACAGGCTTTGAGTGTCGAATTTTTGGAGCTCTCTTTTCTTTTAAGATATGAGACTCTTTTTTTAATCAAATAGTAGAAAATAGGTTATCTCTTTTATCTCTTTCTTTAACATGTGACAGCAGAAGATAGTGCAAAGTCATTAGGAAGCCCTAGTAAAGAAGACTTTATAGCCAGAGTCAGGGCTGCACCACTGCTGCTGTCCAAACAGGTCTACACACCAAAAATTGATGGGGTTTGGGCTGCCGAGCATGAGGAAGGATGACACACAGTCCACCCTTGTTGAAGCATGCTCTAAACTGGTGATAATCAAGCAAGGTAACCGTATGTCAGGGCTCTACTCTCAGCATAGATTTTGCTGGCTTTGCTTTTGTGACCCTTAAGTTGTCAGTGTTCCCATGAGAAACTACACAGACAGCAAATGTAATGGCAAGCGTAAGCAGTATTTTAAGGACATAGGTGACAGTGAAACACTATCCTGGCTTTCCTCCCCATTTAGTCATGCTTTTCAGCCTATCCTTGCTTGCAGGTGACATGAATTTGATTATAGCAGCTACTCAACCACCCAGTGAAAAACAGCAGCTCCCATCCAGAAACAAATCAGCATGAAATCAGACAGTTGACAGTGGTTTCTCAGAAACTCCCTTTAATGTAGTTACACAGGGGACTGGGTTACCTATTCAAACCAAGCTGAACTGACACATCTGACCCAACTGAGCACCACCGTGTTTGCGTTCATTCCATCCAGTCCTTTCATGTTTTAAGATTACAGTGACAGTGGGAGGGAAAACTGAGGTGTTTAACAAATACTATTATTTTATAAGCTTCTGTTAAATACTTGGACAAATACTCTGTAATCCTTCAGGCTCATCTTAGGTCAACCACATAGTTAATGAACAATGATAACAAATGAGTAAGTTGAAATTGAAGCTTTGGGGAAAATGCCCCATCCCTTCATCACACGCCTGTGTGCACATATGCACAGAGTCTGTTAAGCATTTACATTTTCGTCCAAACTTACTTGCCACACTCAAGAAAAACAAATTTGCTGCTTCTAATAAGAGGATTGAAACCAAAGGGCATTTAATCTTTTATGATCAACAATAATATTTAAATGCAAGAATATATTACATCTACTTATAGCGATCCCTCATTACACAAGCTGTGTTTTCTTCACTAATGAATTGCATGTTTAAAAATACATTGTTACAAAAATGTTTGTAAAAATCTGCTTTACTTTTCAAATGTTTCACAGTATAAACTGCAGGATTTTCACATTTTTTAGAATTCAAGCTTTAAACTTATGCAAATATGTCTTAGCTAAAACACAGAATTCCTGCTTTTGGAATTATAATACAATAGCAGAGAGTCCCTGTTTTTTTATAACCATTGTTTTTCCCACCAAAGGCTAAAATTTATGGCAAAGTATGCAATCACAGTACTATGGAGACACCAAATAGTCTACGTCTTGATGCACTGATTAAACAGAATACCTAGAAAATGACTGGATTTCCATGCTGGAATTGCAATGATTAGTTCTTGTTTTATACCATGCTCAAAAGAATGACAGGCACCATGCAGAAGAAGATATACAAGCCTCTGTCATCAATATCTTACAAAAGCCCCAGTCCTGCAGTCAAAATTGTGCAGCTTTATTCAGGTGAGTCCCTTCATGTGTTGCCTTCCCAAAAAAACCCTGCATGTAGATCCTGATAGCAGAAGCAAGAGAGAAGCCTGTGGGGTCATCATGCAAGAAAGGGTTTTTTTCCCTTCCTTTTAAATATTTCGTTCTTCATTTCTGCATATTGACCTGGTGTCCTTTTATGCAGATGGGGTCATTTTTTCCTAGATTTGTGTAGGATTTTGGGCACTTAAACTATAGCCTTCTTCCTGTCATCTTTTCATTGTCAAGAGACAAAGCCCTATGCAGCCCTGGAGAAATTTAAGGAAAATATTTTTCAGCGAGGTCCAGCTGTAAGGTGCTTAGCATCAGATAGGACTGGGCCCTCAGACAGAACCTATTCTGTTTTTAAGTGGTCTGCAAGGGACGCACTTTGCCTGAAATTCATTCCGGCCCAAGATTGTGAACATAGACTACAATAGATGGATTGGTGTAAAACTACCCCAGATAACTGCTCATACATCTTTCCTCTGTCAGTGAAATTTGCCATGATGTGTTCAAAGCCAAGAGGCATTATTTGTGCTGTCCTGGATCTGTTAAGGAATGGCAGGGGGAGGACAGAGATACTTAGGGATTTAAAAGCAGAGAGAACTCTATGAAAGAGATAAAAGGAGTCAAATGCACAAACCCTATTTGAAGTCCTTAAAGCATAAGAAAAGAAAGTATTAGACTTACCACATAGGGAGAGCTGGAATTTGTGTAGCTCTGGCCCCTGTGAACTGTAGCTGCTATTTTAGGGGTGGTCTGAATGTTTGAAAAGCTAGCCTGAATTCACAAAACTTTTCCCTAGTACTTATAATGCTCTTTTTTTTTTCTATTAAGATTGGTTCTTTTTACTCTTGTTGTTTTTATGAACTACATCGTAGCTGATGTATCTGTTGTCATGTTAGATATCAAAACAAGGAGAGAATTCTATGGAAGCTGGGCAATAGAAAAGAGTGAAATATGTTTTCTACTGTCACTGTCTGCATCTAGAAGTATTTTCTCTTCTCCATGATGCCAACACACTAGGTCTCGGACAGCAATGTTTGAGTAATAATATTCCCTGAAAGTATTCTCTGCATCTTTACTACCTCGTCTCTCATATAATATATTTCTATTGTCAAAGCTTCTTTCTGTTCTTTTTTCCCCACTTTCTCTCCTAGGCAAAACCAACCCAATATTGATCAAGTCAGTTTTCAAAACCAAGGGGTTCCAGTGAGTTTGCACTTCGGTATCATATATTTCTTCTTTATTCAGTATATCTAACATTTGAAGGATCTTTTTTGATTTAATATCCACATTGAGGTCCTCACAACACTATTGTTCATTTCAGGTTGCCAGCATTATAGATCAGGGAAGAGCTCAAAAGATATTGTTTGCTGAGCTGCCTTTCAGAGGCTTGTCTTAACCCTACTATTGTATAATAAGGCAAATACAAATTATTCTGTTCCGTGGACTTTACAACATTGTGCTGGAAATCTGATGATAAAATGCTGACGAAGTAGATTTTGCATGTTTCCTATCTTCTGTCGGCTACAAACGTGTTGAGGAAAGACTTTTTATTTACAGTAGTTTGTCAACTGTACTGTGTGTCCCAGACCACAGTGTTGGAAAACCTGCAGAGATGAAAATAACATATGGGAGGGTTACTCAGACCTTTCAGACATCCTGTTTATTCCCAGCTCTCTGAGCCAGTTTCCCAGTTCCCTGCCACAAATATATTAAGATCATACAAATGAGAGTGT
>WAAD01018363.1:0-22284 GCA_013389945.1 Fregata magnificens | reverse complement strand
AGTGCTATGGAAATGAATTTTTAGGAGCTACTTGAATTAGACGAAATCTTTGGGGGTCATTCAAGAAAGTTATTCCTCTTGTGAATGATTTTTTTCTCCTCATTAACGTAGCCAATCGTTATGCTCAGTGTGTCACATACTTCGGTAAGCGGATTTGTTTCTGTCTTCTTATAAATCAGCAGATGTATTCCTATCACTTAGGACACAATATTGAAATGGAACTGATTAATAGCCCATCCTGCCTACTAAATACAAAGAAAGGCATTCTGACTTTTATCCACCTTGCTGCTTAACAGTGCAGTGAATGAGACCATTGCTGAGCAAACCAGTCAAAATGAGCTTTTTCCAGGTAGATAACAGAGCAACCAATCTGTGTATTTGGCACTGGAGGAGAGATGCAAGGCAGCACCGAAAATTGAGAACTGTAGCCATAATACAAATGAATACAGTTTTATGCTGTTTTATTATAAATAAAATATTAAACAACACCTTTGTCCTCAAGTGTACATATATAATTT
Source organism: Fregata magnificens (assembly GCA_013389945.1). Lineage (NCBI taxonomy): Eukaryota > Metazoa > Chordata > Aves > Suliformes > Fregatidae > Fregata > Fregata magnificens. The sequence continues at coordinate 21,766 of WAAD01018363.1, read as the reverse complement.
TATTTTCTGGGTCTGGCATAGAAAAGCACCCAGATTGGGCTGTAAAAGTTCTCTATGCACAACCTTGAACAGGCAACTTGTTCTCAGTTGGTTTTGGTCATGATTGGATGCTCATTAGGCACACAAATGCATAAGCTTTTTGCATGTGCAAGAGGATAAAAGTAAGTTTACAGCAGGTAGAGTCTATTACACAAATGTTAATAAATATAGTCAAAATCTGTGCATGGATGTTTAAACTTATCTTCATCAGAAGAAAATTATGCTGTCATATCAAGTTAGTTAGCTAAGGTGAGGTAAAAATCTAGTTAGAAACAGTTCATTTTTACAGTCAGCGGAGATATAGTTAAGAGTCAGCAGCACATAGCATGCAACCCTTCCTGTCCTAAAGGGCATGTCTAAATAGGTCATATGAACTGCACCCAGAAAGTCCTCATTTCTCTTCATTGACTGTAAACACAGTCTACAATGACTAGTTCAGGTATCAATAACTATCCTTAATTGAACCTGTTAATTTATAGGAAGGCTACAAATGGTCTTACTTAGACTTGATACTTGGATGCTTCTATTTTAACATGAGAAAACATGTTAGTCTCAGAGATACTGAAGGCACAGCATCCCTACACGGGGGCAGAGTTCCTGAAGAAGCTTCATGCAGAAGCAGAGATGCAATAAAGTCCATTTTAAGAAAAGAGAGCGCCAACACACATATTTAAGTTTGGATCTGAACTCTCCCATAATTTGGAAACACAAGGTTCCCGATTCAAACCTCTCTCAATGGTTTTGCTTTTTAGCATAAGACAAGGCTCACTTGGATAAGCGTGGAACTACCCTGTTCCAGAACAAGTTCACAAAAGACAACAGCTCAGCTCAGTTTAGCACTGACTTCTCTGCTGCCCAGAGGACTAGCCCAAATGACACTTCAGCTGATAGACCCTGTTCCATCAACCGTCTCTGCTAGTGTGTTCAAAAAAGGACAAAGGCTCTCCCACAGAGGAAGAACTAACAAACCTCAAGCAGCTATTTGTCCTCTCCAAGAGGTTTTCCTGGCTCTTGTACCAGGCAATATGCTAAAATGGCAGCTCTGCTCTAGTCAAAATTAATAAAAATTCGGGGATTCTAGCTGTGAAATAATTCGAAGCAGCACAGCTACACATGGCTTGACATACCCCAGCTCTTGGGAACTCTGGACCCAATCCAGCTCATTATGGTTCTTTTCTGTCTGGACTCATCACAATACAACGTGGTGATCTGGGTTCTGTTGTGTAGTGACAGGCTATGACCAATTCCCTCTGAATCCAGAGGAAACTAGTTGCACGCATCTGGCAGCTAAGGAGTCAGGCTCCTGGGTTACCAGCTACTTGTACCTTTAGGGCATTTATTTTTCTTATTCAGCATTTCTGTTTTCCATATGAAAGTGTAAAGACATTCAGGATAATTTGACACACTCTCATAGCATTGCTTTTCAAGGCCAAGTGGTAGTAAAATTTTTTTCAAGTAGGATTTGGGATTATTTTTTTGAAATCACAAGAGTGATGCTGCAAACTGAGATTCTTTTTATGGAGTTTCCTTCCATATACGTTCCCATTATAGCTCTTGCAAGCCTAAGCAAGGTGAAAATTACAGTAAAATACTTAGAAGCTTCATTTTGAAAGGAGATACCTTTACTAAATTCTACATTTTTTCATTTAACTATTACAAACATACATATTAGTGCAATATAAGTTAACACACACATAGGCAATGCAAGAATAGAAAGAAAGCAAAGCTGCTCTTCCAATTTCTTTGTGGAAGATTTACCATTGTGGTTCAGAACTCTAGTTTTTCAGAAGGTCAAGAGGAAAAAAAAAAATAAAAGACTTGAAAATTATAGCATCATTGGAGAGACCATCACCAAACAGCATATTGATGTTTGCCCAGCATCTGTTTTTTCTTATTTTGTCTGCTTTGCAATCATTTTTGCTTACATGTTCGTAAATAGAGTTGTGCCTTAAAATACACTATTATTCAAATGAGAAAACAGGGTACTTTTTTAAAGCAAGCAGTAACCACAAGTAAAAAGAAATGAAATGGAGTAAGTTTCCAAGAGTTCTTTCCCCATTTCTCTTGCACTGACCATCTAAGAGGTCTCTAAATTCGGCAAAACTGAACAATAACACCTGAAATTCTCTATCCTTTTCTCTTTGGTGATATTCTCTCTTCCCTTTCCTTAAGCAAGGAGGATGAACACCTCTTTTTCCCATTATGGGAGAGGCTTTACTCTTGAAAGGCCACTGTATGACACACAGACTTTAGCAAAATGGGATCAACAAAGAACTGTTTCAGCCATCTCTAATCGGGTGTGCACACTTCACAGATTTAGCTGGAAGCACTTTCAGCTCAACCTGCCACTTTGCAGTATCTTTACAAGTTTGCACGGAGAGAAGGCTTTCTCTTCCATCATCTACCAGTACCTTGATATACACTGTGAGAATGTTTTATGCTTTGTCCCGAAATTTCTCTTCTTCGCTTTTTCCATGCTTTTTTTGTCATTACTGGTTGTCCTGGTGGGAAAGCTAGTAGGGGAGGTAGGTCATCATGTTTAAAAGGAGGATCATTGTATGGTTCCAAAACCAAAGAAAGAAAAGATGACCTATACTGAAGTATTTGGTCAGAGGAGTTAGCTGTTCTTCCTTCTAGCAGACACGCTATGTTCCTACCATCAAAAGTAGCATGATTTCTGTTGGAGACTCTTGCCAGTACCTTTATCATCGCTACTTCCCCACCACAGGAAACAAAGCGGTCCCACACATAGGTGATATGTTTGTACTCTACAAAAGTGTCACAGTTACTGTGCTTATCTGACACAGACATGGCATGTCAGGCAAATCCTCCCAATTCCATTCTGTTTTTTAAGGGAATCCAAGAAAGAGGCTAAGACTTGGCTGCAGGCTTGATGAATTGCTCCTGCCAGGCATAGCCATCTTGCAGGCTCAGTGGCTGAGCACCTGTACACTAGAAGAATAGCATAGCCAGCTCTCCCAATGAAGAAGGATGTGAAAGAGTGAGGACACAGAGACTCCTCACCACCCTTTGTCTGGTGGCTTCTCTTAGTATTTACAGAGGTTCTCAAAGGCATCACCAAAGAGCAACAATGAGAGAGCAGCATCCATAGCCTGTCACGTGCTTGGGTTGCCTTATGTTCCTGTCAGAGGGTGAAGTGAGTCAGCATTAGTCGACTCCAGAGGGAACACTTATGGAGAAAGGTTTTTCCTTCAAGTGGGGAAACAGTGTCTGTGAATGACCTTTCTACTGAGTGCACCTGAAGTAGATTCCTTCCATATTCCAGAAATTCACCACCTGATTTACAAATAGCACTTGTATGTGAGTATAACACAGAAGGTGTCCCCAGGAGGTTAAATCAAGATCTGAACCATAGGGGGAAAGAAAAAAAGAACAAACAAACCAACTAAAAAAACCCCCCAAAACCCCCAACAAAAGAAACAAACCCCCCCCAACAACCCCAAAACCCCTGAAACCCCAAAATAAGTAAACAAAAAACCACACCACACACTTACATCATCCCATCTCCCCTTATTTTGATCTATTCAGCAGTCACTGAGCCCCATGTGCCCAAACAACACTCCAGTGACAAATCAAAGGACAAGGAGAAAACACTGATAAAAAACAGACTTCTAATTTTGGCCTTAAGTTCATAACCAGCCTGCAATTAGAATATACTTTAGAATCATTTCAATATTTCATCAACAGAATTTTGAGAGAATGCAGATGGATTCTTCATTTAGTTCTTGATCATGGCAGAGAAACAAATGCATTTTTAAATAATTCATCAGCTGCTAAGACGAGACTTGTGAATCTTCCTCAAGGCAGAGATCATGAGAAGGGACATTTAAAATGCAACGTACTCAGGTGAGCTACTATTTCTCTAAAATTTATTTCTAGTTGGGAAAGCTCTTTTTGTTATGTTTTTCATTCTCATGTTGTGGAATACTTGGGAATATACATTGATACATAATGTTGAAACAGCTTTTATTTTCACTGGAAACTGTGATTAGTACTCCAAACTATTGACAGTGACAGATATATCATAACAGTTCATAAAATAATGGTTATTCTTAACTTATCCATATCCTGGAAAGGAACTTGAGCACCAAACCTAAAGATTACTTTTTTTTTTTTTAATTTGTTTCTAAAACCATGCTGTTTAACCTGAAAGATACAACTTATTTATGAATTAGGGTTCCTTAGAGGTTAAGCAGGTAATCCATGGAGACTGTTCCATAACTTTTCCTTGGCTACCATTCATTAAATATGTTCCATCTCATGAACTATGAATCATTTCATTTTTAAGCACTCTTATTTCCTTTACATTTACCTAAAACTTTATTGCATTCAGTCAGTACAGCCCTGACAGACAGCCCGCATACATTTAAAACATTCCCAGTGGAGAAGTATAAAACATTTAAAATCTATATTTGATCTGACAACAGCAGCACTGTGTTTGAATTAGAAACAGATTAGACATAATTGAAGATAAAGAGGACACAAGCATCACTCCCATTTTGGTGGAGTGGGCTTTAAATTATCAGATTCATCCAGAATACATTACTGAGAAACATTGAATTGTTATCTTTAGACAGCCTTTTCTAAGAGTTTACAATTTCTCAGTTCAGTGAAGCTTGCCACCAGCTTGTTATCAGAACAAAAAACGAAAAATCATTCAGTTCAGAGCACAGAACTGATCTCACCTCCAAAAGTACACGTTTTCTTCTGATAACAGACACTTCTTTGGACTGCAGAGGTACCACTTCATGCTTTACAGTGAAGGCAATCTTTTTAAGATTCTTCCACTTTTCAGGTAATTCCTAACAACATTACAAGTAGATATTGTTAGTCAGTTTGCAGAGCCAGCAGCCCTCCCAACAGAGAAACACGCGTACACATACTTTCATTCTCTCCTCCTCCCCTTGATTTTTTGCTTTTTTTGAAAATATTCACTGACTTTGTGTCATTCCTTCCCTATGTCCTTACACGGTGACAAATGACTCATTACTCAGGGTAATTTGCAAAATGTAATTTATGCAAAAGATTAAAGTTTGTTTAAAATATCCTGCATTTTCTAGTTAGAACAAGTTTATGTATATTAAATTTGGAAATAAACCCCAGCAATATAAAAAATACCTCAGTGATGCAACTCCCTATAAAATAGTTTTGATAAATGCATTGTTATTTTGACCCACCCCTAAGAAGAATGCAAAAATGCACCTAGTGACAACCGAACGTATTAGTAAATCCCAAGCTCAATGTTAAGTGCTTTTGCTTAACCCACCTAGCTCTTCATAAGGGTGTGCTTGACCCCAGTCTGGTCCCAAAAAAGTCATACTCCCTACATTGCTTTTAGACATCCCAAAGGCTTATCTACTCTACACGATATACCTGTTGCTGACAAAAAGGTCAGCCACAACTGTAGTTGAATACAGAAAAGGGCTTGCTCACAATATGCATAATTGGACACTGTAGTTTAAAGGCAACTACACAAAGATAGAGAGGGGTTTTTTTGTCATTGTTTTGGATTTTGGAAAACTTACATAGGGCTTTTGCAAACATTTGTCTTTACTTTGAATCTCATTCTACAAAATTCCACAATTCTGTGACACAGCTGAACCTCATTGCCTCCTTGCAAGTCACATTGCTCAAAAAAGGTTTCCAATCACTATTTGAAGCAAGTTGGCTAGAAGTTTAATAAACACTAGCAATCCTTTGACAATGCATTAATAAATAAGAACACAACAAAATATCTGTCTATAAACTGTACTTTAAAAAGGATATTTCCATGGTGAACTTTATTTTTCAGCTATGTTAAGAGGCATGAAAGATTAGGATTGAAAAGTAAAGAGGTGATTTGGAAAGATTCCCCATTTTCATATGCAGTGTAACTCTTTACACTTCCTGCAAATCATTCTAAGGAAAAAAATAACTACAGAAACACCTTTAGTCATTTGGAAAAATCAGGTTGAAGGCAAAGCTCTGATTCATAAAGAACTAGCGTTTTATACACTAAAACAGTCAAATATTATAATGGTACTATTTTTACTGCTTCAACTTTTGCTCTGTCAACACTTCCCTAATTAAAGTTACATTAAAGAGCATGGCTCAAATTTTCAAGAAGATTATCTTCAATTTGCACGTACCTTCTGAGACCATTTCTGCACCTCTGTGTGCAAAGAGGCACATACTCATCAGGGAGCAGCAAGGGCTGGCTGCTTCCCAAGGGAAGGTGAGCCAGGAAGGTCACCCCAGCACAGACAATGCCCTCACCAACCAAGGGCACAGTCCCACAGGGCCTTAAGCATGGCAGCAGAGCTGGGTGCTTCTAACTGGGTGCATCATAGCCCCAGATGCAGCCAGCAATGAACCAGGTCCTGGGTCCCTCCAGGAGGTGCAACCAGGATGGGTAAGAGGGACAGAGACAGGGACAAACTACAGCATACAGCCATGGGGGTCTAGGCAGGAGAGCATACCTACCTAGAGCATAGGTCTAGGTCCACCCAGGAGGCAGAGCTAGAGACAGGCTTGAAGACAGGCACACCTACCACATAGCTCAGCGGGAGACTGAAGGCCCAGGGCTGAGCTTAAGTGGAGCCCCCTGGATGTGGGGTTAATCCTCCAGGTGGGGCTGGGCAGGACCAGTAAAGGCCTATTAGTGCACTCAGGACCCTGACAGTATGCACACAAGCAAAGTAATTAAGCTGCTAATTACCTGACCTACCTGCACAAACAAGGCATGTCCTGATTCTGCAAGATTAAAACTACTCGATAGATTTTTACAAGATCAGGATTTAACCTGCCTCAGGTTAGGCATGGAAAAAACCTTTAATTTCAGGGTCAGAGGCAGAGTTGAGACCTTTTCAGTAGCTGCTTGCCAGGTCCTATTTATGAAAACTAAAATCAAATGTATCCTGTGAGTTTCTTAGCTAAGATCAACTGGAACAGAAATTTTCATTTAACCAGAAATGTTCATGTTTCAAAAATTATTTTTGTCCCAGTGGGGCAGTAGACAGAACCAACTTTTCAACAGTTTTTATTTAAAAATATATGTATATCAAAATGCAGCAGTGGATTACCCCATGTCTCATGCATTCATCTGGAATGTGAGAGAGCACCAAGACCAAGGTTCTGCTGTAAATCAGATACTGGATTAAATCCACCATTTCTCACATCCTACCCTGAACTCCCTGACCAAGAATCTTTGGCTATTTGAGCCATGTGGTCCCTCTGTATCTCTAAACTCTGCCCTTAGCCCCAAGGATTGCAGAGGAGCATGTGTTACGTTTGTGCCCTGCATTTCAGGTTTAACTGAAATACAAGCGCAAACACAAAAATAAAAGTAAAAATTTCAATGTGTGCCTTCTAGGGCACATTTGTGCAGCCTGGAAATCCTGTTCTGTGGAAGGCAGACCACATAAACTAATGATCCTGTCTAGCCTTAAAATCTATGTTTCATTAATAAAGGAGATCCATAGTTAAAAACTGCCTTAAAAACTGCCTTTAGCTTATGATTAGTGAAAACACTACCTCCCACTGACAAATAAGTTTGTCCTCCTAGGAATCAGTTAAAATGTTAGGAGAAAATGATGGTACAGCATTGATAAACACTTCTCATTAAGTCTGTTGAATGAAACTTGAGAACACAGAAAAATCTACAATGTCCCTATTCTAGACCCAATTAAGTCAACAGAGTTTTTACCTTAGAATTGGGAACAGACAGCAGATATCATTCTATATTTAAAAATATATCCAGTAAAAAAAGTGTCCAAGGTAGACAGCTCTACAAAAAAAAAAAAAAATCATATAAGCTTATTTAGTGATATTTTTATTCTTGCTCCTATTTAAGTATGTGACAAAGTTTTATAGATGTTATGTTGAACTCTTACCTCCAGTTCTGCATAGGATCCTCACCCCCAGTTCTGGCAGCTGCTATCTACAAGTTCTCAAGAGGTCAGTTTTAAGACTTTGAAAATGTCATCTACAGATTCCTGGTCCTGTACAGCTATTGGATGTTCCATTATTTCACCCAGAACCATGCACTCTCCTCACACTTTCTCTAGTCAAACCTGTCTCCAGTTTCATGAATGAGTCTCTCAATTCAGTAATACTGATAATATGTAACGAAAGAAAATGTCAAGTTAATTAGCACAGAGCACCTGAAAACTTAAGGCAAGTCATACACATCAATTATATTAATGAACAAGTAAATGCAATCAAATCAAACATAGAAGCATTGTGTCAAGACTTGGTTGGTGGGCTCTTTTTTTTCTCTTTCTAAACAAGAGAAAAATGAATTTCACATGTATAACGATATTCTTGAGAAATATCATGGACTCATTTACACTTGACCATCTCTTCCTTTTCTGCATCTATACTGCATGTGGTAATAACCCTATTCGGGTTCTCAGTGCTGCAGAATCAGGGGCAGGGCATGCTGTCTGACAGCAGGAAATAGTTCAGGTGGGCATCTGAGGGGATGGGTACCGCACTGTGACCCACATCCCTCTTTTAGAAGGGTCCAGGAGTGCCACTAATTTCAAAGAGCTCTTCCCCCAGAGAACAGATCTTCAGAATACCATACACAGCCAATTTTCAATCTAGACACCAGCTCTCATGCTCTAAACAGTCCTGCTCTAGTTTTTCAGCATGGTGAGAAGTGTCATTTTGAACTGCATTTTTAGATATAAATTTATATCAAAGATGACACAGAAACATTAAAAGTCCTTAATACAGTAACGAGTAAAAAATCCAGCCTACATCAATCAAAGAAGAAATAACTATTTCTAAGATATTATGAACACCTTAAAAACATCTACATTTTTGTGAACTTGATGTTTATCCAGAAGAAATTTAAGGCCAAATAAGTTATGCCTATTGTCCCAAGGACACATCCAAGGCAGCAGGGAGACCAAAGTCTGCAAAAAACCTCTATTGTCTCATAGCTAAAAGGGATGGAAGGGACTTAAAGAGATCCTGCAGACCATCCTTCTGAATTTAAATACAAGTATATATATACATATACAGAGGAGGATTACATATGTATATTTGTGTGTGTCTGTGTGTATGTATACATAAAAATATGTATGAAACAGAAACCAGAGAAGCTTGCCTAAACCTGAGCTGTTTTCCTTAAAAATTCAAGTCCATTTTTAAAATAAATTCACAAATTATATTTCAAAGGCTTATGTTCAACTTGATTTGAAACAACTATTAAAAAATCTTCTGGTTTTAAGATTCATTAACTTCTTTAGAATATTGGCCCTAAAAAAAGAAAAAAAACCCATGATGAACACTTGATTTTAAACAAATCAACAAAATAATGTAATTATTTGTATATCCTTAATAGGCACAAGAAAGAAAAGTAAAGAAACCTCTGCAAAAATGGAAATACTTGTTCTTTATAATGCACTAAGTCTCATGAACATTTTGGAAGCTCATAATTTTCATAGAATTCCAGCTCCCCTTTACTAAGAAATTGTCCACAGAGCAGAAACTACTTCACACATTCAATTTTATCATACATCCATTAAGAACCACTTTTTGTTAAAGTGTTGCTCCACAACATAAACAGTGACGAAGTTCCCCTTCTTCACAACTACTTGACTTATTTCTTCCAGGGTATCCATCTGATCTATGTCGTGCTAAATGAACACCTGAAAGTGAAAAAGCAGTGGAGGCAAAGATTAAATTGAAGAAAGAAAAGATGTCCTTAAAGTCAAGTCGCATGCCAAGACCCAAGATATTGTACTGATGGCAACAACAATTATAACTTGTCAGTTAGCAGCAAGTTTCCTGTCTGCTCCTAGAAACGAGTTAATAGGAAATGACTGCTTGGATACATATTTATCAAGTATTCTAATTTCTGTTTCACGCATCATACTAACATCAAAAATTCAACTTACTTACTGTCATCAGGCAGACTCAAAACATTGCACTTGTTGTTACTCACTTCCTCCAATATGTTCATTTAACTTACAACACTTGCTAGTGAGATGGGTTGTGATTCAGATCCTAAATGACCATCAGTGTCACTTTCCAGTAGAGCTCAAAAAATTGGAATCATGAGTTCAGGAATCTTCACCAAGAGTTTTCTTTAGCCCATGAACAGATTTCTAATCCCATGGAGAGATGATGAAAATATCTCAACTGGCTGGACTGCTATGGCTAGTAGAGAGTCAGTGGGGCTAACAAACCTCACCCTTTCTAACACGGGTTGAAGATACTGTTTTGCTGGCAAAAGTAATGAACTCACTAAAGCCCAGAGTCAAAACTAAGGGCCCTTCCTGCTTCTCAGGGTACCAGTGAAGCACAGTTTACAAATACAAGCTGTTGCGTGTTGCAAATAACACAACAATTTCCATTTCCACAGGCTGCATCACCTGGTGGAGAAAGAAGAAAGAGGAAATTCAACATCCATAGAGCACAGATTATGCAAACATGGTTCTGTGTGTCTGACAACACAGTTTAGGACCTTCTTTTCCACTGCTTTCTCTTTGGTCCTACCTTAAAAAGAGCCAGCTAAGCAGTGACAGACTTGTAACGAATAGGTAAGTCCTCCTGTCCACTCAACAGGCAGTGCTGGTAAACCTTCACATCCTTGCTGCTGAGTACTGTGGAATCAGTAGCCATGAAGTTCAAAGAAAAATCAAGCTGGCAGAAGCCAGAAGAGCTTCAGGAACAGTTTCTGGGCTGACTGGCTATTTGTTCCTGTCCTCTTCTATCTTTTGCTTTGCTATCTCCTCACCTCATCATTTCTCCAGCTGCTTCCTTTTCCATTCTCCCCTGTCGTATCAACATCCCTTCTTTCCTCAACTGTTATTTTACCCTTCCTTTGTTTACTTTCACTATTATACAGTGTAACCAACCTACAGTTAATCTAGTTTTCCCTGGACAAACTGTGATATTTTGATATATTTATTTATTGATATTTGCTTCCATCTCATATAAAAAAATTTGAAAAAGGAAGAAATTACTTACAGATTTTTGCATGTCCGGCTAGTCTGGCAAAAATAGTCTTACAAAAAAACTTGCATTAACATTAAATCTCCAGAAAAAGTGTTCCACTGCAATTCACAAACTACTTCTGTCTGCTGTCTGTGAACATAACCTCATAGCTTATAGAGGAGGAAAGTGTTGTGGATACATAAGCTCAGTGGTACTGGCAGATCTGGGAGCAGAAACAGTATCAGGTGTCTTGATGAGAAATGAGGCACCAAGACAACAAACATTGAACCAATAATCATAAAGAAACAAACAGTTCTTGAGAAATACCCAGCCTGGAATATGGCTATAGCAGTCATTTGACACCAAATGCTCAGTAATACATGCACTGTAAAGCCAAAGACTGCCTGTGCACAATACACAAGCGAAAGTAGAGGGTAAATTCATGAACCAGCTTTGCAGTCTGTCCAGCAGCAGACTTCAGTGTGTATTAGAAAGGCACTCTCAGTTGGGCAAGTGAACCAGAAGAAGTTACAAAAAAGTTAGCCAATATCATTCAAAGAATGTGTGCTACTGGCTGATGGGAATGACTGGATGCATTCATAAAACAAGAGAGGCAGAGGTTAAGGAGGGCAGAGTATGACAGCTCACAGTGAACAGATGGGAAAAACCCTCACAGCCTCTCTGGAGATATTAACCTTCTTGTCATAAACCACTGGATAGGCGTGACTCGGCTGGGAAAACAACTGCATTCAAATGCCTAGAGGAAAGGTCAATTGTGACACTTTTTAAAGGAAGAAAGGAAAAGTAGCAAAAGTAACAATACCTGAAAAGGGTCTTTTCCAAGGTATTTGACAAATCTGTTTACAGATGATGCAGTATCATAGATGTTTTTGATTAGTCCCTCCATAATATCACAGAAATTGCCATTGACATTAAGTCCAAAGAAGGTTTAAAAGTCATTTCACTGCTATTAAGAATAAGCTGCACTTCAAATAAAGGAGTGGATTTAAATGTTGTCTCAGTGTTTTCAGTCAGATACTGAAGAGAACACTTGATAGCTTTGAACAGCCCATCTACAATCATGTGGTCTATGTATTCAGTGTAGAGTTTCCATTCATCAGAAAGAGGATCTGCCTGGAGCAAATACTGATCGTCCTGGAAAGAGTAATTTAGAGAATCAGTAACAGGGGTTTAGAATTGCTCTTCCCAGTGTAGATTTCTTATCCCAGCTAACTGATCAGTCCATGAATAAAGGAACTCTCACTTTGATGAAGAAAAGCATTTCCACTATTTACAACATAATTACCTTTTCATTGTAACTTTTACAAGTACGTCTGGAACTAATTACTGAAAGCTATTTCCCTTTGGAGTTAGATTAGCATCAGCAAGTGCAAATATTTGAAAACTGTTTTAGCTTTTACTTAATCCTGGTTTTCCTAAGTATTTACACCTATTTAGCGACAATAGCTACTCCCAGGACAAAATATTTACTGGGCCTACTGCCATGTAGACTATCTGGTGAATCTTTTCTACTGTTTCTTGAATCATACTCCATAGTTTGAACATTTTTTTTTTTTTTTTTTGTCATCAAAGGACAGAAGAAAGGATTTCTGCCAATTTTTTCTCGACAGAAAAAGGGTTTGACTTTGTCTATACAACATCCAATTTCACATTATGCTTGAATATTCAGATTTTCTCATCCACATTTTAAACAAGGTCTCCCTGTCTGCTCATTACAGTCCCAGAGATCTGCACTCTGCCAAGTCAGAGGCAGGCATCAGTTGTTTGTCAAAACTCTCCAATTCATGTATTCTACTTCTCTTTGCAGCATGGTTTTCCACAGCCTCTGGCACAGCTTTGTAATTACACTTAAATTCACAGTATAAGAGAGTAAGAAAAACTTTTATTCTTTCTAAGGTTATCAGAAATATTTGCGACCACATTCCTTCCTTCTTTGTTCAGTCTATTTAGTCAAGAAACCCTGATAAATCAATTGTACCAACACCGAGTTTACCAGTTACGCTGCAATAAACCATTGCTCTTTTCCCTTAGGAAAAAAGGATGAAAATCAAATGTACTCAAACTTCTAGTTTTAAGAACATCTAATGCCAGGTTCTCAGTGAATTCAGCCTTGTTATTATTAAATCAGCAGAGTCTGCATCCTATTTATACATTAGTAGAGAATCTGGCTGTCAGTGTAAACAAAATGTGCCAGAATAGCCTGTAAAACTGAACATTTCTGGCTCTCCATAAGACGGATGACCAGGCAAAAGCAGGACAAGTTTCTCTATACTGCTGCTCCTCCTTTGTCTTTCTGCCATAGCTTCTATGTGAAATACCCAGATTTTAGTCCACAGGCAATGCAGCCAAACTGGTACAATTCTGAATGTGGACATTACCCTGTTTCAAAACTGGATGATATAGAATCATAGAATCATAGAATCATTAAGGTTGGAAAAGACCTCTAAGATCATCAAGTCCAACCATCAACTAACACCACCATGACTCCTAAACTAGGCCCTGCAGTGCCACGTCTACACCTTTGTTGAACGCCTCCAGGGTTGACGACTCCACCACCTCTCTGGGCAGCCTGTTCCAATGCCTAACCACTCTTTCAGTAAAGAAATTCTTCCTAATGTCCAATATAAACCTCCCCTGACGCAACTTGAAGCCATTTCCTCTCGTCCTATCGCTAGTTTCTTGGGAGAAGAGTCCAGCACCCGCTTCACTACAACCTCCCTTCAGGTAGTTGTAGAGAGCGATAAGGTCTCCCCTCAGCCTCCTCTTCTCCAGACTAAACAACCCCAGTTCTCTCAGCCGCTCCTCATAAGACTTGTTTTCTAGTCCCTTCACCAGCCTCGTTGCCCTTCTCTGGACACGCTCCAGCACCTCAGTGTCCTTCTTGTACTGAGGGGCCCAAAACTGAACACAGTACTCGAGGTGCGGCCTCACCAGTGCCGAGTACAGGGGCACGATCACTTCCCTACTCCTGCTGGTCACACTATTCCTGATACAAGCCAGGATGCCGTTGGCCTTCTTGGCCACCTGGGCACACTGCCGGCTCATGTTCAGCCGGCTGTCGACCAGCACCCCCAGGTCCTTTTCTGCCGGGCAGCTCTCCAGCCACTCTTCCCCAAGCCTGTAGCGTTGCATGGGGTTGTTGTGACCAAAGTGCAGGACCCGGCACTTGGCCTTGTTGAACCTCATACAGTTGGCCTCGGCCCATCGATCCAGCCTATCCAGATCCCTCTGCAGGGCCTTCCTTCCCTCGAGCAGATCGACACTCCCACCCAGCTTGGTGTCATCTGCAAACTTGCTGAGGGTGCACTCAATCCCCTCATCCAGATCATTGATGAAAACAGTGAACAAAACCGGCCCCAGAACTGAGCCCTGGGGAACACCGCTCGTGACCGGCCGCCAACTGGATTTCACTCCATTCACCACCACTCTCTGGGCTCGGCCATCCAGCCAGTTTCTTACCCAGCAAAGTGTACGCCCATCCAAGCCGTGAGCTGCCAACTTCTCCAGGAGAATGCCGTGGGAGACTGTGTCAAAGGCCTTACAGCTTGTCCCTGTTATATAACAATATATTTAGACCCTAGGAAAGCCTATTTTACTGGCTGTCCATATGCAGACTAGAACCACTTTAACTAAAACCAATCCAAGTTCACATCTTTGACCAAAAAGGTCCATATTAACTTTTACAGAAAAATCCAGTGTGTATCTGCATGGTTCCTGAGATGCCATTTCCATCAGCAGGAAGAAGTTCCATTGGGTAATTTTTTTCCTTGTTTCAACAGAGGAGGCTGCAACACTTCCAGTCAGTAGTCACTACAGTAATGACAGTAGTTTTGTCAGTATATGTCTCTGGGAACTGGACTAAAATCACCAACAGATTTTATTCTAGTCCCTGAAAAGCATTTTGTTCAGCCTACTAAGAGAAGTTTCATCATCTATTACTAGTCTCATAAACCACTTATGCTTGATTTCATAAATTTCCTGATGGGAGGAATTAGTTCTGTCCATGCATTTACAAATTAATGCATTAGGAGTCACCCTTTTGTATTCAAAGAAAAACATACATACACTCAATAAGACTACAATGTACGATTAACTACCAACTACAGGGTAACAACCATCCAGCAGACAAGATAATTGGGAAAAATAGTTGAACACAGTTTGGTTTTGGTTTAGTGTAGTTGAAGATTTGAAGAGATTATTATGGTTATGTCAATTTTCTAGTATGTCTTTATATTCACACACATCTGTCAAAAAGCATCTTCTTTATTTACCTTGTAAAGTGTGTCTCTCTTGCAGTATGAGAACACTGCAACTGCTTGGTGTTAGAAGGATGTTGTAAAATCTCAAGATATTACACCCCTTGGAGAAACAGCAGAAAGCTACAGAATCAAAAAATTTTGTTATTCAGAAAAAGGCAATCAGACACTAACTAAAAAGATTTCTCAAGTTACCACATCATGACTACAGAATTTACTGAAGCGGAATTTACACCAGCCTTCTGAAAGCAAGAGCTACAAGTCTTTTCCATCTGTATCCTGCAGTTCTAGCCACTTCATTTAGATCCCATGTACAATATCCTTTTTTAAAAACGAAATCTGAATAGCATTTCTCTTATTTTAAACCACTAATGCTTCTCAGGGAACATGTATTGTAGTACAAATACACAATCCTGTTACACTTTTTTGTACCCTGAAGTAAAAAGTTATGAAATCTGATACATAACTTGTGTCTATCTCTAGAACAAAAGAGAATCTTTACCATAAAACAAGATAACTGCTAAAACAATTAAAAGAAATCCTTAACGTCATGAAGTGAAATTTACTACTGTGTTACTTTCTGATTAAAATTACTTCATACCATCCAAATTCCAGAGAACGACTACAATGAGATCTGAGGTACAGAGAAGGTATAGATCCTGTGTCTAGCAGAGGTATATTCCTTCATTATATCAATCCATCCATTCCAATACTCTCTCACATTTTTGCAAAATAGGATTTGTTTCCTCTATCTGCAAAATTCTACAGAGATAAAAGAGATTTCACCTCAATGTCATTTCTAAGTACACAGCGTGGCTATAGCTTCAGAAAATGCCTGAAGTGTTTTAAGCCCCATTGTACCATGTCTTACAGCAATACTTACAGATGATTGATGTGCTTAAAATGTGTTCTGTGGCTGAGAAGCCTCTCGTAACTCCTGAGACCATTTTAAACTTCCTGCAGTCACTGGCATGTTTTTATAAAGTGCATCACATCCATTCCTTAACTTAAATAAACAGAAACATTTATGGTGATAGACTGCCAGTTTTAACATTGTATAAGCTGCACATAAAACACCAAATCCTCTCTCAGTGACTAAAGAGGTAGCAGCTTCAGATCCAAAACATTCTGTCTCTGAGCAAAATACCCAAGGACTCCCTGGGACAAGTTACATTGGGTGACAGAGGAGTTTTGGGTGCTCCACAGAGATGCTTTCATTCCCCCCTCTGTGAAACATCCATCAATCTAGAAAAAATGAGGCCTTCTCCTGGCTGCAGGCAAGTCCAATTATTGTTTAGGAATCCCAGTGGCTTTTCTGACAGGCCACAGAAAGGAAAATGCATTTCTGAAGCCTGCAGAACTGCAGGGCATTCCTTTGGCAAAACTTCAGCAATAAATGTATGGATGACACTAAAACAGTGGGCAGCAAACGCAAATAAAGACACTGGTGTATAGTCACGAGGCCCATGAAGAAGAGAGATCTATCAGACCTCATGTTGTTTATCACCATGCAGATCTTGACCCTTATTTTAATAGCATTCTGAAATCTGATTTCTGCTGTAACTGCCAAGATAGCCAACTGCTCTTTCTTTAGAGTTTTCTTACAGAGAACAAGTTTCTTCACATTTTGTGAAGAAATTTCCTTCTTCCTCATGATCCCTGCAGAAACCAGAGAAATCAGGAAAAAAAAATTCAATGACGACGATACTTACCAGTATGATTCAATGCTCATGGAACAGTTTGTAAAAATGAGAAAGCATCCTATGAGAACTTTATGAGCACGTTTCCATATTTGTCACTCATGTCAAAGTATACCTGTAATTGCTTATATAACGATGTGCAGATCTAAGCTGTTAGAGACAGGAAATAGAACCAGAATGTCACTGGCTACATCAGCTTTCTTGTACATCTATGCAATCTCTGCTGTAATTATTTTCCATTGGGATTCTAAAGAACTGGAAATGGCCTGTCAAATTTTTGTCTAATTCCATTTTATCCTTTAAGTGTTTTGCTTTCACTGAATTACATCAGAAGGTAATTTGGTTGTGGAAAAAAAAAAAGAATTTTGAGCATCTGCATGTTCAGTTTAAAGTGGAAGTTTAACATAATTTGAATTTCAATGAAATAAAATGAGAAAGTGTTCAGATTTCAAGTATTTTTAAATTTCTCATGAACATTTCAGCAGCCTCCAGAACTTGTGTGTTGGTTCACAAGAGCATCTGTCTTTTAAAATCTCCCTGTTTCCTGCTACTATTGCTACTCTGTCAAGTTCCTTTTCATAGTCTATCCTTTTTCGGATCCTAATGCAGGGAGAAGTGATCTGCCACACTCTTAAGCATGAGTGTCTCATTTCCACACAGGCAATAGGTATCATTACAAACTTGATCAGTAAAGAGAGAATTTAAAAACATTTAACTCCCAAAGCCTGCATATTGGCCAGAAGGATTGGCAAAATACCACAAATCCTCCAAATGGTACAGTAAATCTCCTCAGAATGAATTAAATAATGAAATTCCCATTAAATCTGCTTGTAATCAAGCTAGAAATACCATGAAAAACTACCTGTTGCTTGACATTTCAAGAATTCTGATTTTGGTTTTGTCTAGAAGCTAGAAGTGCCAAACCTGACAATGCATGAAAATGAGCAATGTTCCAAAAGCCATGGCAGCATTTTGAGAAGATCAGCAAAAATCCACTGCAGGTTTATTTTGAATTCTGTTCAGCTTTCTCCTAAGTCATTTGGCTAATTTCAGTATGTGTGGAAATATGTTTCCTTACTTTCTGATTACTTTAGAAGCTGAGTTATTATTTAATCTCTTATACCTTAGTAATTACTGGCTTGAAAATGAAGTTGCTGTTCTAAGCATCTTTATGTTTCTTTCAAGGAGAAAAGATTTTTAATTTCTATCACCAAGGTGTGAAAATGAACAGAAAAGAAATTTTGCTCCTCTCGTTAGCATATAATAGATACACAAGTATGTACTTGCAGAACAGTAATACTACTAAAACCACTGCACAGCAGAAAAAAAAAAGCCCTTGGAATTAAACTCCTATGAAAATATAACATGTGTCTAATGGTAAGAGAGAAAATCAGTAGCTATAATCCAGAAAACAGGCAAAGAAAATTACTGTGTTCCTGAGACTGCACATAAAACTGTAAAGAATATAAAAAATATAATTGAAAATAACTAGCTAATACTTAAACTTATGTCAAACACCAATCCAGATAAAATCTATCTCTCTGGGGAATGAAAAATAATAAATAATAAAATTAATTAAAATAATAATTAAAATAAAAATAATAATTAAAATAAAATTAATAAAAGAGGGGAGATTCTCCCTGCTTACTGTCTTTGATTCTCAAAGATCTCTCTGTAGCAGGTAATTTCCTCATCAAACATTGCCAGAAGAACAGCAAAATTGGGATGAAAGCTGGAACTGGTGGAGAGCCTTTCCAGTAGATTACTAAATATCTGACAATTTGCAGAAAATTCTTCAAACAATAAATAAAGAATGGCAATTTTAATCTAAAACATCTTACTCTATACCCCACATTTTTCCTAGAAGTTATTTTGTTAAAATAACTTCTAACTATTTTAATAATTAATTGCTTTTTTTTTCTTTCTGGCTTGAAGAGTAGACTAGGAATTGCATTAGGAACTGTACATAGAATCCTATTTTACGGTTCCATTTATTACCTCTTCATATGCAAGATTAATGTTTTGCGTGAAATGTAATGGCATTGAGGAAGAGATTATTAAGAACTGAATGCTGGGAATTAATTTAATAAAGCTATTAAAGATTGAATATAGGAAAACAAAAATAATAGAAAAATCTAGGTACCTTTAGTATGAATGGCAGAAAAATGATCACAGAAGAAAATATAGCTGTTTATATAGATATTAAAAATATATATGAAAATAGATATATGAACTATTTCTATAACTAGTTATTAGAATAAACTTTATCTTTGCTCAATTTGTAGGAGTGGTTCTGAGAGACAATTAAGAGTGGTGGCTGGAACAGCACCATGAAACATCCATGTCTTGTACCACTGGAGATCAGACTAGACAACATGCCCCAAAATACCTTTTAAGAAGGCATGAAGTACTTGGGGGAGGATGGCAAAACTCTCTAACTTGCATTAACCATTGTAGACCCATTCCAAAACACAGGACCCTGGAATAGTGATCTATATATGTGAGGAAACACTTTGAAGTAGCATTGTGAGACAGTGCTGCAGCCTTGCAAGTGGCATTGGCCAGGAATTGATGCTTTTTTACACATTGTCCTCAGGAGCTCTTAAACTACAACAATGGGTCAAAAAGCCAGTGGCACAAAACTCCAAGAAAACCATTCTGTTAGAAAACAGGAGAATAGCTGTCATAAAGCACTGGACAACCATCAGTCATAGCTTCTCCACATACCCAGATAATTTCAGAGATCTTGATAGACTGGGACAACAAAAATTCTTTTTCCTCCAATCTGGTTGCAACTTTAAGGTAACATCACTTGGAAAAAATGCTATAGAAGGTAATCCTAGAAATTCTTAACTGTTGTGCTACTGCCTCTTGAGTCTGTGACAATCCAGTTTGTTCATGGGAGTACTCACAGTCCAAAATAACTCTTCTTACTATGTAAATGTAGTTATAATTATTCCCATGATACTGTGGGAAATGGCACTGAAGCTACCACTTCTTCAGATGTCAAGTCTGCAAAGGACAAATTGCAGATGCCTTGTGGACAAATTCAAGAAATACAACCAAAAAGTTTATAGTGTGATTTTATATAATTTACCCCAATAACATGTTTGCTGTATTTGAATATGTATTACCAGCAGCAGCCTCAGTTTCTGGCAGTTTGTGGTTAAATATCCCATAAAAGCTAACTCACTTCTATTCTGAACTCACTATATTCATGCTGACAGCCCAAATTACAGTATTTTATTATATTGCATCTTCACTGTGTATTTTATTTATCTCTGTTGTGCCTTCTAGTTTTTGGCATCTATTCAAAACCTTTACCTGTGTTCTCCTGCTGTTTGTCCTTCTGGCAAACTGTTCTGGGGTTTTTTGTAGCTTCTTTTGCTTTGTACTCAGAGCAATATCTTTTACTTTCATATGCTACAAAGTTCATTAGTTTAGAGAGCTTATGCAGTCTCTCAATGACACCAAATTGTGCTTCTGAATTGCTATACAGCTGCAAAGATAGCCTGTGCATTAAATCACCAATTTTGACAATGTGTGAAACACTGCTCATAAATATGCTATTTATGGCATAAAGCCAGCTCAATTTAGCAATTAAATTTTTTAAGTAAAATGTCACAGTAAATAGGTATGTTACTTATAAGCAATTCACAATTCAACTGGTTTGCGCACTGTCCATTTACTGTTTGTTAGAACTTCATGTCTTGGTTCTTTATGTCTCTTCACACATTCTGGTAATACAGCATCCATAAAAGTTGGAACTTTTCAT
Source organism: Fregata magnificens (assembly GCA_013389945.1). Taxonomy (NCBI): domain Eukaryota; kingdom Metazoa; phylum Chordata; class Aves; order Suliformes; family Fregatidae; genus Fregata; species Fregata magnificens. Next base: position 1,025 of record WAAD01018363.1, on the reverse strand, counting down.
GGGGCATCTAAGTTTGCTCCCTGCTGTAAGAGCGACATTGACTTCATTGTTTCTGAATTTCCTTGCAAGAGGACATTTTTCCTAGATCTGAAATGCTTTAACAATTAATGCCTTCATTTAGCAATACATTCCATTGTGTAGCTCTTAAGAGTAAGTACTTTGTCTTCACTTTACTTTGGTTTTCCTCTAGAGTCTGAGATTATGGCCCAGTCTCACCATAAGCATAAAATAACATGCTTCTATTCACTTCAACAGTTGCACAGATATGAACAGATAGTGAGCTTCATTTGAACGTTTCATGATTCATTCATGAACACTTCATTGACATTTAACTTCATCATTCTTCATATGCATTGCAAAACCTTGTCTTCTTTTTAATGTTTGCAAAGAGATTTTTACAAACAACTCTTTATTTATTTGCTCACCTCTCTGGAAGACCATTTCTAAATAGCAGCTTTTGAAGGAGAGATCTTTTATCCATTTTATGCTTGGGTGAGATTTTATAAGGGTCATAACCACCTGCATCTTGTAAAACTAAAAGGAATGTAGGTGGTAATGGCCCCCTCTTTCTTCTGAAACTTCCTACCACAGGTTTGAAATCTTATATATCAGAAGTGAATTAGACAGAACTTGAATTTACAACATTTATATCAGAGAAAGTCCTATGTTTTACTGTAATACTTTTTATGGGACTGGTGAGTTATTTTGCTGAACATATCTGCTGGACAAAAAATCCGTGCTGTAAAGAGTTAGCTTCTCCCTGTGCCGATTACTTTCATCAGAATCACCCTTCTTCAACAGAGTACATGCTTCCCATGTTCCTCAGTCAGCCATACCCTATCATCTGCTTTCTTCCTCAACCACAGTACAATGTCAATTTTCTCCCATATTTTCCTTTTTCCCCCCACAGTTCTCCCTTTGTTCTGTCTCTTCTCCATTACATGTGGTATGTTTGCGTGCTTATACAAAATCCTTCTACCTCTTGATTTTATGATGCATCTACTTTTATGTTTGTTGTACTTGTT
>WAAD01018362.1:0-35927 GCA_013389945.1 Fregata magnificens | reverse complement strand
AATATGTCACTTTTCCCCCTTGACTTTACTTCACCTAAGAATTTTTCATGCTAGTCTGCTATTACGAAGGGAATGAACTACAGTCGCAACAAAAGGATATAAACCAAATATCATCCAAAACCCTAAAGAAAACTGATATAACTACCAGAAAATTACTGATGATTACTTAGGATAACTGGCCCTACTATCACTGGCACACGTTTTACAAGGCAAAATGGAATGGTAAAAAAAAAACCAAACCCAAAGTTTGTTTGCTCTTATCTTGCAAAACATGAGAGCAAATAAAGGAAAGTGGGAGGAAACGCTATTATTTTTAACTTGTGTAAGATACTTAGCTCCATTACTTTGCATCATCAGTATCTATATAGAAATGCTATTAAAGACAGAGAACTTAAAGAAAAAACAAAATAACACAGCATTCTCAGGAAAAGTGATTTGATGGCACCTCTCCTAACGTTCCCACATCCAATACAACATTTTACCAGTGTGACTCTTTGAAGAAAGAAAAGCCCAGACAGAAGATGTGGCTGTGTGAGGGGCAACGATTTCAGTGTCAATACAGAGCAAGGAGACAGACAATTAAGAACATACAGGGGAGAAAAAAAAGATTAAATTACTTGCAGAATCCATCTCAGCTTTTCCAAATTAAGTTAGAGGAATAGATTTCCTGTTATTGGCTTCCTTTTTGCCAAGCATACCAGGCAATATATTTGCTGCTGTTTCACATTCATTTTGTGTATGAACTCTTGGTATTTCAGAGCACAACAATTCCATGCTGCAAGTCAGCAAAGGAGTTTCAGCCGTGCCAAAACATGTCACGCCATGGTACTATCAGCTTAGCTTTATGAATTTACACACACTCTCTCTCCAATCAAAACCAGGGCAAGCTACAATCCTGCCCGCGTAATATGCTGTCACACACAGCATTACTGTTTCATCAGACAATACCCTTCTGTCTAAGGTACTTAACAGCTTCCATCTCTGCAATAGTCAGATGCTCTTACTTACCCTTTTGTATTTGGACATAAAATGCACAGCTATACACCCACTATCAAATCTGAGCTCTAGGAGGAAAACAACAGCTTCCCTTTATCTCTTTTCCATCACTGCTCCTATGGGAGCGAAGACTATGCCAGATGCATACTGGAAGAAATGGTTTTTTTCTAGAATTAGTAGATTTACATTCAGTAGAAGGCAATAGCTGCATGCTCTTACGCAAGGTTGTCCTTGAGCACCTGCCTGTACAGGGAGCACTTGAGATTTTCTTTCAAGTTCCAGTTAAAATAGTCAATGTCTTCTGGCATTCTCCATCAGTGAAGGTATTCAAGGAGTAACTGCGGCAGGATCACAGTCACTCTTCCCTCTAAAATGCTTCGATACAAGTGTAAGTACAGGAGACCAGAGTTCGCATATTGCCTTGAAGGACTGAGCTCACACACATGTAACACACATGTTCTCAGAGCAGGATCTCTATTGACATACTCCAATAAAATTGTCAAACACTTGACTTATAAACACAGCTGCAAATCACATTTTGCATGTGCAAGTTGTTGCACACTCAATTCACACAAGTGTTTTATCTCTGCAAAGGAGCCCAAGATGTCACTGTCGGTAGTCTTCAAAGGAAGTATCTTCTGTATGCAAATGTTACCAAGTCTTTCAATCAGTGGTCTTAAATGTAAACCCACACATGTAATGGACGAATGATTTTATTTTGCTAAAAACTGGAGAGGACACCACAGCAATGTAATGCCTCACTAATATAAGAGGAAAATATTTTTTTTATCAAAGCATAGCATGACACGAATAGTCAATTTAGGCCTGCTGGGTGTTCACACAGAATACAAATATGATTTCTTAAACAAACAATTTCATTTGGGGGGAAATTGTGGGTTTATATAATTTTAAGTGCTTAAGGGCCAACCTGATTTAATTTACACAAATTTGCATTGATCCAAGATTACCCCAAAAGCTTATTTCTTAACTGCTATGGACCTGCGTTATGAAATCGTAGACTAGCTGAGGTTGGAAGGGACCTCTGGAGATCGCCTCATCCAATCCCCTGCTCAAAGCAGAGTCAACTAGAGCAGGTTGCCCAGGACCATGTTCAGTCAGGTTTTGAATATCTCCAAGGATGGAGACTCCAGCTCAGCTTATCCAGCATTATAAATGGAGCCACACTGTTTATTCAGACTATAAGGGGAAGGAGAAGATATAAATACCTGGACCAAAAATTATGGTTGAGAAAATACCACTGCCACATGTCACAGAATAAGACTGGGAAATAAACACAGCTTTTAATTTTTTTCTTCTGATAATTACTAAATTCTTAATTGAAGTATTTTGACTAGTGATCACGTTAGTGAGAAAAAAGCCTAACTTTTAATAGTTTCAAGTTATTTCTATGAACCAAAGACTTACTAGTTTTCTCAGCTGAAGTACGTCACTAAAACTCTATTAGGAACAACAAATTTGTACTGCAAAGCTGCACAGTACAATATAACCTTTATACTAAAAAAGGCATTATACTAAAAACTGGCTCTATGGTATAAAATGGCAAGCTGCAGTTTAATGCTCAAGACACATGGATGTAATATTCTAATGTTTGCACTTCTGTTTTAAGAATGTCTGGTCACAGGAGCAGGAAAGAAATTTCTTCCTTACCCAACTATTTATTTGGAAAAGAGAAAATGCAAAAGAAGACTCATAGGTGCAAAATAATAATATTGAGGTTTTGTTTAATTAATTATATACAGGCATTAAGCTTAACAGGGACAGATTTTGAAAAAAATTATCTGAAGCAAACGGCTTCTGGAAAACCTTTTATTTACATTTATTTGTAAACATATTTATATTTATTTATACTTGTGTATTATTTGTGTGTATCATATGTGGATTAAGTATACTTTAAAAAAAAAAAGTTCCTTTCCTCCCCCACCCCCAAGACAGACAGATTTTTCTTTTCTTTCTTTTAACATGATAAAGCAAGTTTTCTGCAAATTATTCCCACAATACTCGGAGACAGTTATTTTTATTTGCTGATTCCCATTGCGATCAAAACTTCAGTATATGGTGTTTTATTGTGGTTCAAATGGCACAGCATTCAAACTTCTAACACTGTCATTTAAAACTGATAGATTATTTCTTTTTTCCTTTCCTGCAGAAATTTTTCATTTTGGCAAAGAGCCATTTAAATAGCTACATTTTTGTGCCAAAAAAACCCAAAGAATTAAGATTTGGAAATACCGCTACTCTCCTCTTGAATTTCACATAGCTGGACCTGTAACTTCCAATCTGTGATGTTTTGAGAAACACAAGTGTTTTTCTCCTATGACCTGAAGTAGAAGCAAAATTTCTTTGCTAGTTAAGAAACACATACAACAATGGGGTAAAAGGCCTTTTTTCTTCCTGCTTTTAAGTTACAGAAATTCCAGCAATTCAAGTAGAAACTAACAATTGAAACAGCCTTAAAGTCTTAAATGGTCTGAAACATATGAAAAAACTAGTTGTATCACGAAAGGACTACTTCAAGGCAGAGTTAAGGAGGAGGTAGGGACAGAAGGACAGAGAAAGTTTTCTCTTATGGTACGTTAGTCAGTGGTTGAAGCAGGGGTCTCCATGAAATTTTAAGCTTTGCTACACACAAGGACTCAGACTAAAACATTCTCGCCTGGGAAGCTACTACTCTGTGATAACTGATAATGCCCTCCCTGAGAGCGCTGGAGGATAGTTAACCTAGAAAAGATACCACAATCATGAGTTCTTGACTTACAAAGAAGGCTGTGCTCATCCTACTCTGCCTCCATAAAAAAAAAAAGGTTGTGGCAACTTTAAATTATAAAAAAGCCTTGCCACCCACAGACAGGTATCTAAAAGCCATGTATTACATACAGATAACAAGACAACCCACAACAGAGAAAAGCAAGGCACAGGGGAAAAAATAAAGGAATAGTGTTTTGTTCTAGGGCCTATAAAACACTTAGGAAAAAAAAAAACATTTGCGTATTCATAAATGTTTAAAGCCCTCCCCAGCTTTTTTCCTTAAAAAAACCAAACACAACACCACTATATTACATATTAATTTTATAATATTGCCGTGGTTTAACGCCAGTCGGCAGCTAAGCACCACACAGCTGCTCGCTCACCCTCCCCCCCGCCTTGATGGGACAGGGGAGAGAATTGGTAGGGCAAAAGTAAGAAAACTCACAGGTTGAGAGAAGAACAGTTTAATGATTGAAATAAAATAAAAATAATTATTATTAGTACTAATAATTATTATTAAAAATTATAATTAAAAGAAAAACAACATGAAAGAGAAACAAAACCCAGGAAAAACAAGTGATGCAACTGCCCACCACCCGCCAACTGATCCCCAGCCCGTTCCCGAGCAGCGCATCGCTGCCCCCTGGCCAACTCCCCACAGTTTATATACTGAGCATGATGTCATATGGTATGGAATATCCCTTTGGCCAGTTTGGGTCAGCTGTCCTGGCTATGCCCCCTCCCAGCTTCTTGTGCACCTCCTTGCTGGCAGAGCGTGGGAAGCTGAAAAGTCCTCGACTTAGTATAAGCACTGCTCAGCAACAACTGAAACATCAGTGTGTTATCACATTATTCTTATGCTAAGTCCAAAACACAGCACTATACCAGCTACTAGGAGGAAAATTAACCAGCTGAAAACAGGACAAATATTTTATAAATTTTATATATTTGTTTTAATGCATATGTATCTATATGCGTGTAAAGACATTACTGACTTTTAGTTTCACATGAGTTCATTTCCTTCTGACGACCTTTGTATCATTTGGTTATTGAAACAATAAGTTTATGTGAACAGCACTGGAATATTACAATTTAAAATTAGGAGTTGACTTTTTGAAGAAAGCATTCTAGCAAAAGTATATATTTAGCTTAATGATTCCAAATCATCAACCACCACAGCTCAAAAAAACCCCACCAAATTTCATCTGTACTACCATTAAAAAATAAATAAAGGGCTCACGGTTTGATAACTAGGATAAAGTTTCATAGCCATGCTTTACCTGTCTAGGTCAGATGTCAGCCTTTCAAAATTCTTAATAATACTATAAACCTGGGCATCTTGACCAAGAAAGCAAGGTGGCAATAATCCATGAATATTCAACTGTTGCCTCTCCTCCAAGGTAAAAGCCATGCCCTGAAAAAAGAAAAATAAAACACATGTATACATTTATATAAGAGATACTCCTTCTAAGAAAATTCTGCAGCAAAATACAGCACAGGTAAAGTCAGCATCAGAAAAACTATTTAATGTTACACAGAATTAACAATTATGTAACGATTTTGGAAAAAGTTTTTACTGAGTCATAAGAGAACAGGCCTGTACAGTACAATAACTCCATTCCAGCACAGAATGAGTTAAGGTCTTCTAACACTGCAAGACTATTACCTGCAAAATTATTCAGTTAAAGCTGAGGAAGAGAGCAGTAGTATATTCTCAAACACTCATTTGTTTGGCTATCTTCTAAACACAAAGCATGGATAATGTTCACTTTCAGTGTAAACATTATGCTTTTAATATCTGGAAATTTTTCAAGATCTTGATTATCTCAGATGTTCATGTGAATTTTTACAGAACTCTGTGGTACCATAAAGTCATTGCTATCATTTTATAGTCAAAGAGCCTGGCCCAGCACCTAGTGAAGTCTGTCAATAGAAACATGGCCACAGCGACTGCAATGCTAACTCGGATTCATGTTTATTTCGTTTTTCAAATTAACATTCAGTTACAGTAAGAAAAATCTGTACAGACTTACTGGATTTCCTTATTGGATCCAGAAAAGACATTCAGAAGTATTTAGTATGTAATGTGGACAGTCACAGAATGTTTAACACTTAAATCCAGCTTGGGTATTGGCAGAAATGGCTAAATAGCTGCTTTTTAATGAGGTCTGTCTGTCTAAAACATCTTCAGAAATTACCCAAGCTATTGTAAGAGAGAGTATGCCTTTACAGCAGAAACATGACCACGGGTTTAGCACACTAATATCAAGGACTCTGACTTCACTTTGCTGTGGTAACTACAGCCAGTCAGGACTGACGGACGAGATCAGACCTTTGATAGTTTTAGGGGATAAAAAGGAATGTCAGAGAAGTTTCTTCCATACGTGACCTATGAAATCTATGCATTTGTTTCACACTATAGACACCAGTTGGTGGCTCCACCGACATGTTACAGCTCTCCTTTAGCATCACGCCGGCACTGCTTCCACTCCAGAATCAGTACTGGCAGATCTGCAAGCCTCTTTGAGGTCTCTCTTAGGTTAACACCAAAAATGTCTATATTCTTTGCAATTTGCTTATCACGTAGCTTAAACGTATTCAAAAGTTAATGTGCTAGAGGTTAGATAGCATTTATTACTCTACCAAGAAGATATCTCTGTGTGTGTGTATATACACATATATAAACAAGCATTAGACAGTTGCCTAATATTCTACACCTATCATACAACTACATACAAAGTACTTTGTTTCTTACAGAAAAAAATATTTGAGAAAACACCTTGGGAGATATGGAAGAGGAAAAAATGGCAACATAATGTTTCTGCATTTACTCTCCTGTGGAAAATAAATACTACTAAGATACTTTCATAACCACCTCTATAAATATACTTTTAAAATTTCTTTGTTCATGCTATCATCAGAATTACCTGGGTCAACAAATCACAGGAAGAAACAGGTAAAGCAAGAGCACAAATACAAAAGGCATCCTTCAGTGTACGTTTGCACTACTCCTGCCTTTTCAAGAGAACAAATTCATAGTCCTTTACACAATGCTGTTACTGCCTGTTGCACAACACCTAGTGAGTGATACAACATGATAAATTCATACCAGTTAGTTTGATTACATGGACAGGCTTCCTTTTTTTTTCAGAAATACTCACCTCACAGGACTTATTCTTACAGAACAAAAATATACTATAAAAATCTTCCTGTCTCTTACTACTCTACACTTCTTACACCATTTTTTAAATCAAAATAATTTTCAAGCGGTTATGTCATTGTTGCTTGGAAAAAAGCAGAAAAAAAACCCCTAAGGCAACCCCACCACACTATCTGCACTAAAATGCCATTAATCAAGTTGATACCCTTAAGTGAAATCATGACCCAAAAAGAAGGAAAAGAAACATTTCATAACGAACACTTTACAGAACATCAAACATTTCCAGAACATGCTTCTCCCACACACAGAAATGGAGGGAAACCAAGTTTAATAAAGGTCACTGACTGTTTCGCTATAGTTTTCCATGCACACAAGATCTCAAAGGTTTCCAAAAGTGTACACAAACCCTGTTTTTTCTTGTCCCTACATGAATTTTCTGTGGCCAGATATGTCATGAGTGTCTTCAGCTGCTATCACATTTTGAAAGACCATGGAAGAAGGGAGAGTCAGCACTCCTCACAAGTTTATTCAAAGTTGATCTCTCTTATCTCCAGTAGACTTTTTTTGGCTTAAAAAACCCACATAAAAGCTGTGCATGTGTGCTGACATGCACACACACTTCAGCATCAGTTCCAAATGGTTGGACTTTAGGCAGCTGCATAGTCTTAGTGGATCTCTCACTGCTGGCAATAAAGTGGCAATCCAATTATTCTCTGCATCTCTCCTTTCCCCTGTTTCTATTAGTCAAATTTTCTGAAAGAAAAAAAATCAAAAAGTCTGTGTTTGCCTTCACTTTAGGAATAAGATATGGACTTTAATTACTATGATAGGGTTTCCCCTCTTACTGGAAAATATATTTTATTTTAAAAGACACATGAAAAGTTGATACATCTTGCCAAGTGCCTTTTTAAAAAAGTACTTTGTCTTGGAATAGCACGTTTTCCACATATTGCTGCAGCTCCTACAGTAAGTGTTAGTTTCCTTTGGGCATTACTACAAAAATACAGCACCCATCTACACCTCCTATGCTATACATGGTTTTAAAATTCTTTACTTGCATACTCTTCTTTGACACAGATGTTATGAATTTTTCAAATTTCTAAGATGGAATGTTAGTTCCTTTTTTCCCCCTCAGATACCATATATGCTCAGAAGAAAAGAATTATTATTAAAACATATCGCCTGATGTTTTAAGAAGAGAAGGCCATTTTATGCAATAAATGTATGCTACTTCATCTGCTTATAATAGGAAGAGCTCAACTACATAAGTTTTGTGGTTTATGTCTAGATTTCTTGCACTACCTTCTCAGATTTTCTTTTCTACATCAGAATTCTTATTTTTTCCTGTTTGAAGTGTTGTTTCCCAGCCATCCAGCAGAGAGGGCTCTAGGTCCAGCTTGGTTTACATACTCCTTTATCTTCCTGAGAGCGGCATTTGTACACACCTGGATGGGACAGACTTCCATCATCTAAAGTGTACCCCAACTACAATAAAAGATGTGGACATTTTTATTTTGTACTCTGTATTACAAATAAATTGTCCAAGAAGAACAACAGTGTGACAATCTAAAAGCAACACAAGGGCAAGAGGCTGCAACCATAAGTACTAACCTTTGCCTAATTTGTTTTGATTTATCACTGCTTTATGTCTTCAAAAGATAACACATACATCACAGAGATGAAAAGTATAGTTATTATTAAGCCTCCCAGGTAACAGTGTGCAGTTCTTCAAGGGCTGTGTTTCATATGCTCTGGTTTTGGTAAAACTAAGTTGTTCTTCAGCCACCTCATTATCCTCCTTTCTCAGAAACCTTCGGGTGGAACTGTTGGGTTGGGTTTTTTAATTGCTCCTCTGACACAAATGCCCTCTTGTATTCTCCATTATACAGAAAAGCTCTCTGAGTCTGGTTTTTTCATTTTCATTTCAAAAACTCATTGCAATTATATTTAATTCTGAATTCATCTCTCCATTTGTAATGTTGTGAAGTTTTGTAACTGTTGCAGTGATTTATATTACTGCACATTGCTCCGTATTCTTTCATTATTTAGCCTCTACCCGTTTATCAACTCAGCTCTTAACTATATGTCCTCTGCCCAGCCCGTTTCTTTTTCCTCAAAACCCCTCAACTACAAGGTTGTTTTAGTGCAAATACATATACATCAATTTTCTTGTTCAGTTGCAGTACTGAAAAGCCATAAAACAGAATAAACAGCACAACATCATCCTGTATCAGATAGCTTTTTGCACTGGCTTTTGACTGAATTCTCAAGCAGTGCTCGAGGAGACAGAAAGCACATTCAAAATATTTCAAGAGCTGTCTCAGTCTCTGTTCACAGCCAGTAAGGAGACAAGTCTTATCTCTTAATCCAAATTAGACGGCATTGACATACTTTTTGTTCAGATAGCATATCTGAAGCTCATCTAATTGCTACATTTATATAATCGTCTCAAGAAAAAGAGAGTGCACTAAAGTAATGTGTATATGCTGTCTGTGTGCTAATGAGATTCAGCTTCACTAAAGGGTAGCCCGAACCTTCTCGAAACAATATTAATTGCAGGGATCCTCCTCCAATTTCTTTCAAGACCTAGCCCTCTTTTGCTCTAATAGGTCAAAATTTTCATTTTTAGAAACCCCCACCCATTTAGAAAAAGCTTATTTCCTTCTGTCAGCCCCACTGCAGGTACGCCACAAAGCTATTAGCTTGATAGCATGCAGAAGGATGCTGGCTTAGAAGAGGAAACCACGTCCATATCCAAGGTTCTCAGACTCACTGACTCTTTCCTCAGCCTCTAGTAGGAGAAGATCAAGGCCCGTAAGACTTCAGGTCATCCCTGGAACTCAGGAGACAACCAGCAACACCAACATCCAAACTGAAGTACCCACACGTATATTTGAGCGGAATGGATCCGTGGAGGGGGGAAGGAAGAAATGAAGAGAAAGGTAAAAAGGTGTAGCAAGGAAGTATATCTAGAAGTACCACCTATTCTACAAGAAAGAAATCTCTGGATTGCTGATCTAAGATACTACTAGAGAAAAATCACAGTATTTTGAGGACAGCAGACAAGTAGGTTCATCATTGTCTCAGAGTCCATCAAAAAGGAAAAAAACCTCTCCATTAGAAAACTCACCCTGTATATCTAAATCATAAAAGTGCAGTGAACCAATTTCAATGATATCTTGAAAGAACCACCCAAATCTGAGGGACTCAGATATGCACAACATTTGGAGCCATGGCTGGAAGGAGGATAGCTGGCTGTCCGCCACCTCTCGCAGCCTCCCTCCACAGCAGTTGGTAACCCTGAGCAGAGTAAAAGAGGCCAGGCAGCGCTCTGCCAGGACAAAGCTCGGAGAAAATCCCACAGCTGCCTGAAATACAAGTCTGCTCAATATCTGAATCAATTCTTTGAACAAATGGACTTACAGAACCCTGCAATTCCATATTCTTTAAAAAAAAAAAAGGGGGGGGTAGGTAATGCAAATGAGATTAATGCTTTTGGCTGAAAGATCAAAAACATTCTCCAGTTACTAGAGAAGAGTTTTTTCCCCAAGATGTCCCAGATGAAAAATCACTGGCATCACTATTAGTTGCCAGTCACACACTATCCCATACTGCTCACACCACTTTATGCACAAGATTGTCTCCAGAAGAAATTCAGCTGCAGAACTAGACACAGTCCTTAGGAAAACACAATTTTTGGTATACGTGACTGTTTGCAAGCAAATCTTTTGCTGATCAAGCTTTTGCCTTCAGTAATTTTGGCTTCTCATACTACTCTAGTACTGTTAAGGAGGAATCCAAGTCAAAATTAATAAAACAATTTTCTTTTGCTTTATTTTAAGGAGAACTTCTTAGGCTGAGGAAGCAGCAAAACATGTATAGTACTGCTAGGCATGAGCTACATGAAAACAGTTTCAGGCACCTAAAATATCATAAGCCCCTTTAAGATCAGAATATTTAAAAAAAAAACCAGCAGAACACAACCCTCCAAAATTCTACACATTCAAAGAAATTTTTATAAAATCTCTATAAAAATATGGCATACATGAATTTTCAAGTGTTTTAAGCTACATTTAAGAGTCTAGTGATCTGCAAATCCCTTTGAGATATTTTATATAATTTGTATTTTTAAAAAATCACCTTACAAATACGCAAGCACAAGCATTTCCCCTCCATTTTGCATTCTTATTATCTGAACATGACTTCAGAGAAACCAGATAAATACTTCAAATACTACATGTCCAACACTCATTTCAAGGCACAATACCCCAGGAAATAGTTAGAATAACTAATCTGAGCACACACTGCGTAATAAACTCATTGTGTTAAAAACAAATGTGGTTCATGGCAAGGCATTGGGGTTGGATCACTATGAATAGCTAAAGATGTGACTGCTAGTTTCTCTCCCTGTTCTTGTCATGACTGCCAAAAAATATTACAAGCATGGGCAACTAATGCAACTATCTGGATCAATAAATCTTCTGCAAACAGTGCTTTAGGCCAGACTGGTCACACAAAGTACCCCTGTAGGTAAGGAGAGGGAGGAATCTTTTTAATGCTGCAAATTCGCACAGAGTTTTCTGTCACCCAGAGTCTTCTTTTGGACCTGGGGAAAAAATGGCCCTGCAAACTGTAAATTTACATTAGAGATCTATGTTTCTTCTTAGGAATTATTTGTTGTAAAAAAATACATGCAAAAGAAGGGCTTAAAGAGCAGAATCCAATTTTGATTAAGAAAAAAATCAGGATGAGTAAAATTTTAGAGAACAAAAATAATCCTTTTAAATGGTACTCATGAAGACAAGGGAGAAAGATGACAAATACATTAAAGTTGATACGAGGAAAGCGTATGATCACCAGCAGAAAGTTACCACAGTTTGAAGATGTACAGCATTGAGCTAAGAGGTGAAAATTGAACATGAAAATACAAACTTTCTGCTGCAACCCTCTGGCAACCCACACAGAAAAAAGGTCAATGAATTTTCAGAAGCAAAGAAGATCGGTAACCATTTGTAACGCAAACATTATCTGAGGCATTATTAGACTGCAAGTAGAAAAGTCACTGGTGAGACAGAACTGCCATCTTTCAAAAAAGTGCAGCTATTTTCCCCCAAAACTATGCTCAGATCCCTAGTTGGGCATTTAACGAGGCACATTGGTTAGCTCTGGATTATGCATTTTGGATTAAGTTTTAAAAATCAGTATACAAACCAGTGATTAACGACCCATTAACTTCTTTGGCAGAGGAACTGTGGTTTTGTTGTCTTTATACAGAACCTAGCACACAAGTACTTTGGCTTGTAGCTGAGACCCCCTAAAACAGCAGTGAATCCTGCTACTAAGTGCCTGCACTGGAGTTTGAAAAGCCAACCACATACAGGCAACTACCCTGGCTGGGACAAGGAAGGAGAAAGCCAGGAAAGGAGGACTGGTGAAGCGTGAACAGCAGAACCCCGTTCAGATAAAGCACTTTTTGATAAGCCCTGTGCACAGGCAGGCATCAGAAGTTGTGAGACTGCGAGATATGCTGAAGGCAAATTAAAAAAAATACACTCTAGTTGATGGGCACAGCGCTGACCATACAACAAAATGAGGAAATGTCCTAGTTTCAGCTATAAAATACCAAAAGGGCACAGGTTTTGTTTTGAGCACATTTTTTAAACATGGCCTTTTAACAAGTATTTAAGTTGAAGAACTATATTCTGACATTTGACGTTTATTATTTCAAAGTTGTTTTTCTAGAGTCATGATAGATCTGCTGCAGCATTTTGCACACAAAATTTTTTATAGTTTTCAAGAAAGGCAAGAGACCTGAAGTACATTCACAGCCCAATTCTAAGTCCATAGGATTTTCAAAAGCAAACTTAAATAGTCAAGTCAACATGGGAAACTGAAACAAAAGTCAAAACCAGCTTCCAACAAATAAAGCACGAATAAATACAGTAGCTAATAAACACACCCAGGGACTTATGACTCAAAACAAATGCAGATGGCCAGAAGGAGATCAGACTTCTCTTGGCAAATTCATCATGGGAATGTGTGGGCAGCTTGGCAGCCTTGTAGTGAGCTGATACGGTGATTGCATACAAGCGTGATTCAGACCAGCACATTAGAAATGACACATCACAGCATTCTTATTTCAGCAATCTTCCTTTAACCTACTGTAAACAATTATCTGAAAGTAAGCAAGCAAACCTATTTCAGGAAACTTTTTGTATATATTTGTTTTATTATACATATAGACAGTAAAATCTTTTTGCATTGCATAATCCCTCCTCAACTTAAGTTTGTGATGGCTGTATTATACAAACAGCAGACAATAACAAGCTGAGCAGTAAAACAAGTCGCCAAGATAATAATACATAAAAATATATTGCATGCTGTGGTATAATGTAGGATGGGATTGAGTCTAGTTGGACACTAAATTTAGGTACAATGCAATGTAGGTACCTATCCTCCCACAATAATTATAGGATACATAGTACTGATTAAAAAAAAACCCTAAAGAACGATCCAGCTCATCCTAGAATAGATACCTTGCAGTCAGTAATCCAAATTGCTCCCTAGTCTCCAATGGCTATATTGACTACAGACCAGATTTGCATATATAAGCACCTACTGTCACCTGGAAGCTCGAAGGTATTGGAGAAATCAACATAGCATAGCTCATTATGGCCATGATATCAACTATAAATCAACTGCATAGGAGACACAACAACAGATGAAAGCCAGGCACAATACGCCTCTGTATCTCAATGGGCACTTGTTGCCTATATGTGGGCCGCTACATCAAGCCCCGATCGTCCTTTTGACTCCTCAATCCACGTGTCCCATTAAAAATCATCTTACTCTGAATCCTTCATATTATTACAGGAATTTTCAAACTCAAAGTAACCAAAAAATTGCTAGGGCTGGATTTGTATGCTTTCAATCAGAGCTGGTTGCCTGAAAAGGAGTTTTAATGTAATTCTAAAGCAATAAAATCTTTTACAAAGTGCAACACGTAAGGGAACAGAAACCCCCAGCACCCCACCTCCCAAACTCACAGACCTGTACAGCATTCTTACAGCACCTGCAACTGAAATAATTAAGATGCTCAGGGACAGTTGTGTTAGAGTGAGATCTGCCTGTATCACTTCTCATGTGAGAGTAACAGTACTGCAGTTTAGCAGGCACAAGCTGTTGTGATCGTGCTCCATAGGTCCCCATGTCCATGGATGGAGAAATAGTTTCCAGAACACTGGAGGTGTCACTGTGCCCACCAAGAGGCAGCATGTGAAGTCTCCCAAGACCTGCAGAGCTCCAGAGACTGGTCGTTCTGCTGACTCCACGAGAACTGATAAACTCGGCACACCCAGAGTCACCAGCTCTGCACGAAGCCCCCAGCACATGCTCCCCTCAAGTTGCACAACTCAGACCACAGCCAGAAAGGTGGTAGCTGCTGCATGCAGACAAGGACTGTGGAGAGATACCTGATGAAACAAGGGGCCCTGAGGGACTTTCTGAACACCCAGCTCAAAGGTGCATCAGCACACGCCTCTGCTTCCCAGCAAAGAGGGAGGTTGCTCTCCCCGCTGCTGCTCCCGCCTGGGAGCTACAACGAACGTGTGCATGAGCGAACTGCAAGCTGGCTCAATGGGCATAGTTATCTGCTATTAACAGTAACAGCTTGATTCTGTTAGTAATAACAGCTAAATTAATAAGAGACTTAGTAACAAATACTGGATGTGATCTGTGTCGCCCCTGACTCGATCCCCTAGGAGGGACATCACACCAGTGTAGAGAGACTTGTCTCAGCTCTCTTGGTTGCTGCTAGCAGACAAGACCAAAGAGCAGCATGAAACACAGCTTAAACTGTAGAGCCAAAGAAGCTGAACAAATATTCAGGGGTTTGGGTTTGTTGTTTTTTTTTTTTTGTCCCTGGCTATTTCAGAGCTATTTTTATTAGTTTAAAACTCCCTTGGGATGTATTGACCCTCAAAGATGCCTGCTTAGGAAAGGTCTGGTTATGGGAACCATTCTGGAAAGAGACAACAGCAGTTTGCAACATCACTTTCAGACTTGTTGAGTACGTTCTTATGACAGATGTCAACTTTCAACATGGTTTACCTATACTATAGATTAAAAACACTGGTTGTAGGCCACTTTAGAGGTCTAATCCCCTGGATGAATCATGGTAACAAAATTAATCTTGTTAATTACTGCTTTTGTCAATATTGGCTGTCTTCTACCAGATGTATCAATGTGCAGTTGTATGTTTTGATATATAATTTATAGCCAGAGCAATTAAAAATTTAATGCATGATAGTGATTTTTTTAAAAATAAAGATGTCACTAAGTTTTACTAGACCATATCTGAAATTCTACTTAAGAAATTAATTCACTTGTACAGTAGATGCTGTGAGTCAGTACTGGTGTAACTCTAATCAAAGATGCCTGTGATGCTATCAGTGGAATAACTAACATGGAGTCTCTATTTAATAAGGGAATGTAGATGATCATAATAGCAGCTGACATGTGAAATATATTGCTAACCAGAATGATTCCAAATGAAACGTCAAATAAAAGCTCTCTAACTGTAATAATTTTACAAATAAAGTACAGTCTCTACGTATGCAGTCTCCAATATGCGGTATTTATATTTGCAAAATCAGATCTTATTTGAGAGTCAGTCAAGCTTTCCATGTAGGTAGAAGAGGAATTTCAGTGACTGTTAAAAATTCCCTCTGTCTAAAATAACTGCTTATCTGAATACAGGTTAGTAAGCCCTGAAATCCTGAGGGGATTTGATAAACTTGATATGCTTAACAGATTTTATTGTTGCCTCTCAGAGACTCAACAGATTACCAACTACTGTATTCTATGCTTCTGATAGGACTTAGCAACAAGTTTCTCTTCACCAGCATGAAAAATAATCAATAAATATTTAAAATACTGTAACACAGAGTCGCTTAGAGAAAGGCAGAGGCCAATCTCAATACTACAGTCTTTCCCTTCTAGTATAAATTATATAAATGAAATCTAAAGAAACAGCCTAAGATAATGCAACATAAAGGGAAGAGAGCAGAAAGAAATGGTAGAAGGCACGTTTCTGCAGAACTACTGCAAAGAGCGTGCAGACTTGAGGTTTGTTTAGTAGGCAATTAAAAAAAAAAAAAAAAAAGCTTTCCACACAGATTAGCCATCTTAAAATTGTATTTTTAAGCATCTTCCTAATTATGGCAAATCAAAACAAGGTGAATCTTTCCTCTGATGAGCAAGCTAAGTGCCTACTTGGTTTGCTTGTGGACACACAGAAGCGCGACATCTACATTTTCCTTCCCCCCCAGTTTCATTCTGGGTAGGTGCTTTTCCTTGAAACTCCCCATAGTTGCTCCTGCCCACATGGTCCTCAAGCTGAAAGATAACTGCATTGGAACAGCTCCTTCCACACCTACAACAGTACCCGCATCACCAGCTTGGGAGGATTCTCCCAATTGCATCGATGTGGTGACAGGGAGAGCGGCCAGCCTGATGAGCTACAAAGATTTGACCTGAGAGCCGAGGGCACTGAAATGTGCTGACAACAGTGACAGACTATCAGACTACTCATGGGTAGTATACTGTTTCACTGTGTCTAAAACTTACGTGTCTACTCGAAATTAGCCCTCTGGGCACCCTCCACAGACTATGGAGAAAGAGTGACCGGGCCTCTAGGAGGTACCCTTTTCTCTTTTTTGAACTATAAAGTAATGTAAACAACTGTTTCAGACTGAATGCATGAGATGAATATTTTCCATTGTCATATGTAACCCAGGATTTCTATTACCGCAGTCTATCACCTGTAAGTCTTTCGGTCATACACAGTCATAGCATGTATTGCATAACAATCGATCATTTCCCATTCTACAGATGGCAATTTACTTTTCCTTTTATCATCTCAGTCTAAGAGCTGGCAATACATGTATACAAGAAAGCAGCAAAGCCTATCCAAACCCTTTGTTTGGGGAGCTTGCTTCATCCAACATTAGCATTTGTTCTCAGAATTCAGCAGTACATTAAAACCAAACTAAAGTGACATGCAAAATTTACACTCTGAATGCACCTGATCTATAAGCACAGCCTTAATTGCTGCCTAGCAGGTATATATTTGTTCCCTTTTTGCCAGTATCCTACTTGCAACATTCTCTTGTAAGTAAAAGTCTTTTCTGTCTTGCTGAAAAGTCATTGAAAATTCACATATCAGGAATAGTGTGACCAGCAGGACTAGGGAGTGATCGTCCCTTGTACTCGGCACTGGTGAGGCCGCACCTCAAGTACTGTGTTCAGTTTTGGGCCCCTCACTACAAGAAGGACATTGAGGTGCTGGAGCGTGTCCAGAGAAGGGCAACGAGGCTGGTGGAGGGTCTAGAAAACAAGTCTTATGAGGAGCGGCTGAGGGAACTGGGGTTGTTCAGCCTGGAGAAGAGGAGGCTGAGGGGAGACCTTATCGCCCTCTACAACTACCTGAAAGGAGGCTGTAGTGAGGTGGGGGTCGGTCTCTTCTCCCACGTAACAAGCGATAGGATGAGAGGAAATGGCCTCAAGTTGCATCAGGGGAGGTTTAGATTGGGTATCAGGAAAAATTTCTTCACTGAAATTGGAACAGGCTGCCCAGGGAAGTGGTGGAGTCACCATCCCTGGAGGTATTTAAAAGACGTGTAGACGTGGTGCTTAGGGACATGGTTTAGTGGTAGACTTGGCAGTACCAGGTTAACGGTTGGACTTGATGATCTTAAAGGTCTTTTCCAACCAAAACAATTCTGATTCCACAATTCTATTCTAAAGTGACAAAGAAAAATTACCAACTTAGGACTTTGAGTAAGCTGACCAGCGGATAGCAACAAATTCTCTTCTTTAACCACAAAATAAGCATCTAAAGTTGTGCATAGGAATGGCTTATTACTCTGTTTACATCCCTTTTTAAAAAAAAAAAAAAAATTAACATGCTTTAGGACAGAGGCCCATCTATTATCAGGTGACCATGCAGCATTTGCTTCAGAAGATGTTAACCGGGGGTTTCAGCTGTAGTTCTTTTCTGTACAAGTCTCACAGTAAGAATTAACAGAAATACTTAATTTTCTTTGGTCGAATATGAAAAAAAGTTTTCATGTTTTAAAATTCTGGGTTTGGTAGGATTTGTTTTCAGTATGTCAGTCTTTGTCCCAAGTTAGAATCTTTATTTAATGCACCATGAAGTTTTGCAAGAGCATGGTGGAATATGGTATATCACAATATCCCAACAACATCTGCTGCATGTTTCTTGGTCAAACCTGAATTTAGATTTGCATGTTGAAATAGAAGAACTACTCAGAAGTAGCTGCTACATGCCTTTGACAGAAAGGTATCTTTAATGAGACAATCCTGCCCATATATTTATTTTCCTTACTTAATTTTTCAATGCTTTGATTAGCCCCAAAATAATACAGTTCAATGAGCTGGGCTCAAGAAAACTATCGTGCTACAGAAATACACCACAGTTGAACTCTATTTTCTCTTGTGACTAGGATTAAGGTGCAACTCATTTCTTCAGCATTACCTTAAAAAGGAATACTTCTGGCTGGGAACAAATGGGAATCGTTGCATGGTCTTCCGACCTTCCCACTCCCCAGTGTCTGAGCAGAGAAGCTAGGCAAGCAGAACCCTTCCTCTTCCAGCTTCACAAATGGGACTGGGATGAACTGGGAAGCGCATAGGTGGTGCAGAAGAAGGCTGAGTCAGGCAGGACAGCACAAATGGTAAGAAGCATCAACGATACCAAATTAAGAACTAACACAGCCCTTTTGTGCGATATTGCCCATTTTGACTCTTTTTACCTGCTTCCTAATGAGCTAAATTGAAAAGAAACTAACTGGTCTTTCTCTTCTTAGATAGAAAATGAGATGATTACACATTTTGCTCTTCAATACAAAAGCATCACGTATAAAGTTTATTAACTGCTGAAGAGTTTAGACTGTCTTATGATTACATTACACACTAGTAAGCAAAGAAATATCAGACTTTCTAATGGGTCATTTAAGCTATGCAACCCTCTTCCTCCTTCTTCTTCCATGTGTTGTTTGTTTTAGGAGGTAGTTCCATCCCAACATTATCAGAAAAACACAATTCTGGCCATAGTAAGATGTAAATATTCAAATTTACATTTTGTGGTGGGAGTAACTTTGAGTTTTCTGTCTCAATTTAGGGGTCTGCACAGATATATCTACACTTCACTTACACTTACTGTGCTGCTGACTGTACTGATTAGATCTGTTCTCAGAAACTCAACTGACCAGCAATTAGGTGTTTGTCATTAATCCTTTTACCATATGGGAGTTTAGACACCTAGAATAAATGCAGACGTCTATTTAAACATCTTAATTTCACCTAATTCTAACTTTTTTAAGCTATAAGGCTCTTGCCCATCACATAACGCAGTAGAGTTGTAAAATCTTAACTCTCAAATCAAAACATGCCTTTATATCTGTTAAAAGTTCATTGAGCATTCCAAGGAATTGATGCCTAATTTTTAACACTTACAGCAAGAAATCAAACACAGGAAGAAGTAAATGACTGGAACAAATACAAGACATCTAGCTTTTCTTTAAGTTTATCCAGTGTGGTTTTTGTAAGGACTTATATACATTCTCATCTGTACATAAGCAAGTCCTTCCTATTCAGATTAATGTAATTGCTCATATGAATGAAATTATGCATATGCTTATTTTAAACTTGGAAGAACAAAGTCCATTCCTGCAACACACGGTTGTAATTTGATCACTGTTGCTTGCATTCTAAAAATACTCAGACTATGTCATTATTTGTCTCCCCATAAAAATCTCCTTCCATAGGTAGACTCTAACTTCTGATTTCCAGTGTGGAGCAGCTTTGGTCTGTAATGATTTTTTTTTTTTTTTTTACTATCCGTTTGAGTTTTGGCATTCATCTAAGATTTAAAAATACTTTAGTCTCAGTTATGATGCATTTTTGTTACTGAGAAGTCTATAAAAACAAAAGACAGAGGAGATCCTACACAATGAGTGAAAACAAAAAAAATCCCATAGGAGTACTTAATAAAACTTTATCAGTGACCAAGCTTTCACAGCTTCTGGCTGAATATATACTATTCTAGATGTATTATCTGAGATGTAGTCTCAGATTATTTTGGTTAGAGAGAGATGAGTCAACTATTTGACAAGTCTTCTTCCAGTGAGAAAGGTCACAGTCAAGTAACCTCAACTTCCTTTGAGCTAAGCTATTTAGACTGAGCTCCCTTTTTAGCTTGAAAAAGCAGGGATTTTAAAACTTTTATTTAATATTTTCAGGAAAATAAAAGACAGAACAGAAGACAACAGAAGGCAACAGATGACCTGCATGTTCTGGTAATGTCCTCACTGGCATTTTGTATACAAATAACCCTACGTCTTTCTATGCAGTGTTCTTCAGCCTCCGGGGATTATTACTGCTTTTGGAGCTTTTGCAGACAATCCCCTAAATTTCTGTGTTCTCTTAAGCTTTCAGGGAACCCTCGAGTTTTTTTCATGGACCTTGAGGTTCATGTTTAGCTGTAATAAAAAGCACTAGTGAAGCAGGTACAATGCATCATACAATCCAGATGACTCAACTAGTCTGCCACAGTTATATACATAGGTTTTCAGATGTTACAAGAACATGCCAACATTTCTAACCATTTCATTCCATGTAACTGATGCTACCAATATTAAGGGTAAGATTAAACTCTGGATTCAGACACCTAAATTGAGGTGTCTACAGAAGATCTAAGGTATCTAAGCTCCCTTCCATTATAGTCAAAGGAAATTGAGGCAATTAAAATCAATTCAGCCTCACTGCTCTGATTTAGCTCGCTTTCAAATACAGGCACCTAGGGGACAGTGCCTTAAAACATTTGAGATGCCACAAGGGTATCCTGTCTGGCCTCCAGCCACCACTCCAGGAACACAGGTCCTATGTCATGTGTGCCAGCTCCATGAAGATTTCTCATATACCTTAGAGCATCTAAACCGGCTTTATAACCTACAGTGTGACTAAGTAAGTAAGTTCCTATTCCTATACCAAAGTTTAGATGTCTTGATCTTTAAACTGAATCCCAGCCTACATTATTTCTAGTCAACAACAGATCCAAGACTCAGTTGAGTCAGTTGAGAATCTTCCTAACGTATCCAACTCCAAATTCCTACTTATAGCTAAGTAAAGTTGTCAGCTTTTCTTTAAACTGATTTATTCTTGCAATAAAAATACTGTGTAGTGCCAATGCACGTTTTACTTTTATTATCCAAATATATATTTTGGAATCAAGATTTCTGTAAAAGTCTTATCAAACTGGTACCCAGCCTCTTAAGGTAAGATCTGTTTTCTGTATAGCCCAGATGACTTATTTTACTAATACCAGTATTGAATCGGACTGAACTGGGTGCAACACCGATGTTTTCTTGCTGGAACTTCCCTTGCGAGAAAAATGTCTCCTGGACATATCCAGGCTACGCAACTCATTAGCAGAAATGCCTGGCTCCAGTGACATGCATGTGGAAAGCTAACATCAAACACCAAAAACTAAAAAAATGTATGTACAACTGATTTCTGGTATAAGCATCAGCACAACATCAGTTACCCTAAAAATGCAAAAAAATTGTATGCAAGCAGTGCAGCCTTGCAGACTAGGAACAAGACGGAATAGCTCTTAAGTAACCAAAGTATCCTAATCTCTAAAAGAACCATCCACAGACAGATGTACTTCCCTTACTGACAATGTGTATTTGTCAGTATTGGGAAATGGACAGGCCTATCAAGAACATTTGTTTCTACTCCAAAAAAATACAAAAGTGCATATGCAGCATCGCAGACCTTTCCTTGAAATTGTAATCACCAATCTTTTGCCTCCCCATTCAGTGTCCCCAGAATTTACTGACGCTGCCACTCTGAAAAGCAACTTTTTCCTCCCTCCTTCTCAGGCCTCCTCACCTGAAAACAGCTTTGTATTGTAACTGTGGAGAGAGAAACAAAATTTGCTGTAATTAAGACATACAGAAATGAGAGACAAGCATATGCTGATACACTGAATAATCTTGGAAAGAATGTAAGAGATTAATTATATAGTATGCAGCTGTAGTAATGAACCACTCTACTAACACAGTTGACTGACATCCTAAGTCCAAGCAAGCAGCCAGGCCTTGCAACCTGCAGAACAAACTCTGGGCTTACAACCTAACCAGCTATTTTTTGGATCAGCGTTATGTAGCCATTAATTCCTCTCTTCTTAAAGGTAGTATCACATAACCAATAACTGCAAACAATAAATTGCACTGCTTTCATCATTAGCAAGTAGAAATGTTAGACATCTTAATTGGCTTAATATAGAATTAATAAAAAATATGGTGAAAGATTATATTACCAGGTCATTATAATTTACTATCTGATAAACTATGCTAGACAGACTTTTATTACCTGAATTACCATTTAATTTCCATGGCCTCAACTCTTATTTTCCAGACTACGTCAGATGGCTATTCAAGAATGTAGGAAAGAAATCTATACGNAAAACCACCAAAAAAAAACCCTAAACTTTGCTATAAACTTGTGCCAAATACTGAATCCTTGAGAGCTTTATGAAATTTTGGGGGCTATCCTACCACTCTTTTTCCTTTACTAAGTGGAATATAGTGTAAGTATAAAAGCAGATGGCTATTGTAGTCAAGAACTCAAATATTAAGAAAAAAAAAATTATTCAGATAATGGACCCATCCCTAACACCTCCGGAAAGATGCATCATCAAGGGCCTCACAGGATTCTAACCATGCATAAATCAAAGCATTCACAGATGAAACAATCCTGTTTTGAAGCAAGAAATTCTTTCTAGAGGAAGAATGTACATATAATCAACCATTTTCTTTACACACATTGTCTGTCAGTTTTGCTAAGTACGTAGCAACGAAGCACCTGTTTCACAACAGGGTCTGTTTCTCCATTTTGAACTCTTACACACTCAGCATAGCCATCAGTAGCCACTCTCATTACTAGAACCACAGGCAAAGATTATCACAGTATTTGAAAGAGCAGCTAAGCGATAGAAGAGTGCACATAACTTGGTCAGTTAATATTTATACATCTTCCTGAAAATGATAAGCTTATCTGAACTTTGCTACAGAGACTAAATACCAATTTTGTTTGGTTCTAACCTTTTAGTTAAGATGTGAGGACAAACATCAAGGACCAGATTGACTAAGAAGGCAAGCTCTTAAAACATAAACTCAACAGGAAAAATAAGATACAGCGAGCTCAGAATCCTAGTGCGATTTCTGATTTTGTTACCTAAAACTACCATTTAACCAGTTATAGAGAGTCATACAGAGAAAGCAAAGCTGGGCAACAGCCTTCCTATGGAAAAAGTTAGTTGATCAAAGGAAGATTTCTACTGATGACAGACTATTTCCATTTAAAACTGCTACACCAAATGAATTCACACATCTCTGCTTTTGCCAAAATACAACCTGTATATCAATTTTATCTGCTTAGAATCTGCATAGAAAAGATCAGACTGAAATAAATCATGGAAAAACTGTGATAAAATGGAGTATATCACTTTTCTTTTTATTTGACTGCTCTCCAAAAGAGCTAGACTCATCAAAGCAAATACTAGGTTAAAGAAAAGTGAACATTATGGAAATAAAATCTGAACGGCAGTTAAGGAAACCAGCCGGTATAAAACCATCTGAATTTTCTATCAGGCACACAAGAGTTCTACCTGAAAGAAAATTTGTGAGGGTGAAAAAATGCCAAGAAACCCCTCCCAGTAGACCCGCTTCATTTCAAGTTGCTACCGCAATTATCTTTCTGGACACTGCTATGCAAAACATTTTGGGGGTTGGTTGTTTGACATACAAACTGTAGCCCCTTCTTTGCCGTTCTTATTAAACAAAGTTTAATGCTCACAAGGTACCCAATGGCTAGAAGACCAGCTGATGAAGAAAAGCAAAGCATAGTACAGAAGTGCACTGTACTTCTAGTTCATCTAGTGCACGCAATGTAGCTGAAGCCATTACTGGGGATTTTTTTTTTAATTAGTTTTACTATTTCTACACATATTTGAGAGTATATCTTACTTCCAGTCTGGCACTAGATAATCTTCAAATGTGTTTGTCTCACACTATTACGGGAACTCCCACATGAATATGTTAAGGATCTGCACTGTCTTAGTAAAGACATAGGGAGATAAGAAGCAGAAACAAAAAAAACCAGCACAGACACATTTTGACATCAAGGCAAAATTTGCCTTTTCTGAGTGTCAAACTTCTCTGAAAGATGAAAGGATCACAATTAAAAGGCTCAAAAAATTAAACAACAAAATACACATACTTATTTTCTCAACTCAAACAGCAAAATGAATTGAACCAAAGCGTTTCAAAGAGCACAAAAACCTGCTCTTTAGCTTCAGTCACCCAAACTGCCTTTCTGGGGTTTTAGACGGCTTATGGTAGAAAGTTTAAATGGAAAAGTGGACCACATTCACGGTGGTTGTCTGTACCTTGACTGCCTATACTGTAGTAATACTGCCAGACACTATTCAGACCATTGCACATGAAGGTATAGGAGCCTTCAGCTGTCCACAACCACTCCTGATGACTAGGTAGCTGGAGCTTGATGGCAATATAAAAATCTTTTGTTATTTCACCATTGTTCCTGACTGTTTTGCCAAACGTACCACTACTTGCTGCGTGAAGTGGGAGTGGCAATCTTCCAAACCAGCATGGCTGGTTTCGAGAGGGACTAGTCTGGCTCTTCTTCACCAAAAGGGTTGGTCTCAAAGGTAGTTTGTGGTGCTGTACAGAAGCGTTAGTTTTAAGTCTCTCAGCATAGCAAACCAACCCTTGAAAGGAACAGATTTCTTTCATCAGTACTGGCACTCAAAATAAGACCATATGTCTAAGCTATAATATGCAAAATTTTCCAATGACAGCTTATTTTTCTAGTAGGAAATGTGATTTACATAGATTGAACTTTAGGATCCGTTTACAAGATTCATGAGAAAAACTGGTTTCCTTATAGTGAAAAAAACACTTCTCACTGCTCACAGGAAGCAAGCTTTAACACTGCAAAGTCACTAGCCTTCCTGAGGACACAGACCCAATTCAGTTATATCTATCTGCCTCTCACAGGAGCCAAAAGAAGTAGCTGACTTTTCTAGGAAAAAAAAGTAAAAACAGGAATGGCACAATAAGGAGTTGCTGGGAGCTGCTGAAAGAGCACAACAGAAAGCAGAGAAAGAGTGCAGAACTGAAATGATGTGATTGAAAGCAATGAAAATGGAAAAGTTAAGCAGAAGGCCCAAGCAGATGGAGAATGAAAAGCCAGCTAAGCAAGTGAGACAGTAACAGGATTTATTTTCTATGGATAACTGAAAGAGAACTCAAAGGTAGGAGACATGGACAATACAGAGCAAGTCTATGCATGGAAACACTAAGATCAGGGAACAGGCATGAATGCAAATGCGAAGGCTGAAGAAATCAAGCTCAGAAGAATACAAGAATGAAAAAATAGGTGCTGTAAGTAATTGAGGCAAAAGCGCTTTGGGCTACTGCAACCTGCTTCACACACAACGCGCGCGCACACACACACACCCCCACCACACACCCACCCACACACCCACACCCCCCACACACCCCCGCGTGTGGGCGCACACCTTACTTTGCTCTTGCTCCTAATGATGCCTGGATGGAGAGCTTAAATCACACTGCAAAAAGTAACATTTCCTTTCCCAGGCAGGGTGGGCAGCCTCGACAGCGGAGGGGATGGGGACGGCACTGGAGAGTAAGGAAGGGCTCTCCAGCAGTGCTGAAAATCTGTAACCCGGTGAACGAGCGCTTATAGTGATTACAGCTAGTTACAGACATTCACTCATACTGGAATTAATGGCCTTGGCCAAGTTATTTGTTCCCACCTAGTAATCATGATCTAAGCTCTAGGTTTACCAGTATCACCATCTCCAAACTCCTATGACGCATCTTGACAGAACAAGTATTCACGTACAACTTTCATTTCACACCTGTGTGCACCCTTCCAGGCTGACTCTCCGTCACAAGGAACTGAAACAACAATTTAACGACCTCCCTTCCACGGGGCAGCACGAAGCACATCTACTGACTCCAGGCCCCAGAGCAGCATCCCGGATTTATCAACTTGGGAAAAGCAACTGCTTTCTGAAAAGGCACCACAGAAACAATTCTCACGTGTTGCACTATCCCACTGAAAGTTCACAAGGATGAACCCTGAATCCCAGTTGGCTTTCAGAGGGCATTACAAATCACACACTTAGAGGGGAATACAAGCATGCCTCACACAAAGCAGGTACCCACAATATGTCATCCACTGGGAAAGCATCTCCCAGCTTGGCAAGTTTTTAAAGCTGGAATCTTTAAATTACTGTGTTGAACCAGAACTATTTACTAGTCCTCCGCAAAATGAATGCTTTTGTTTAAGGGCTTAAACAAGTCTATTATTAGTAGTACTATAGAAAACCATAAAAAAACCCCTACTAGATACTCTAATTTCTCCCACATGTGGGAGAATGAGCTGAGCAGCATTTAGAGATTTCCAACTTTTATATTCTAAAGTAGGGATACGAGTTGTGAAGGGTACATATGCAACTGCAATAAACACGGACAATTAGAAAATTCTAGATGTGTGTGAACAGGATCCACAATATTTATCCTGTTACACATACAGGCATATTCTTGACGAACCAGGTAACTTCCTCCATAGACTACACAATTTGCCAAAGAAGAAACATCTTCTGGTACAAACAGCAAAAGGAAAATGCAATTTTAAAGTAATTAAGTCCCAAAGCTTTTGTTTGGGTTATTACCTATGATACTATGGTATCTAATGTCTGTCATTTCTGAAGTGTCAGTGGCAGCCAAGTTCAAGATCTGTTACCTAAAAGTAGGTCAGGAGAACCTTTTGGCTAGGCTCGTATAGCCCTGTCCTTCTTCCCATTTTCTTTCCCAGTGGATCTCGTACTCACAACTCTTGTCAAGTCTGAATGCCTTTTCATCAGTTACACCGTTAAGGAAAACTACCTATTCAAAACCAAAAACCAGTCAACTCACCTCCTTCTAAGAGATTCCAGGAAATTCAGAGTCTTTCAGAAATAAAACTTTTTTGTTTGTTTGTTTCGGATGAACGTTGCGTGAAAACAGACAGCATTGGCAGAAGTCCAGCAATAAAATCCCAAAGATTTCAGCATACATTCTAACCCATTAAAGCAAAACTTTTATGTAGACAATTAGGTATCTTTTCACACAGTTGTCTTCAGATGAATACACAACAGTACTATAAAAGTCACCGTTGTTTATTCAGTTTAAAAAATAATGCTTATTTCTTTTTGCTCTTTGCTTTCCAGCAAGCTTCCAAACCATTTCTACTGATTTTAGATGTATGGTCTGACTTTAGGGGGGTTTTTTAGATAAAGAAATAGATTAGTAAATTCCATAAATAATACTGCAGGCAGCTTCAATAAAACAGAATCCAAGTAACAGAAATGACGTGATTATAAAAGTCCCCTTCTCCCCCACACCACCCCGCAAACCCAACCACATACTGGGCTCTGAAATGGCAGACCAGAAATTGATAATATCTGCTTAGGTTAGCACGATTTGATAGACAATTATCACTGGAGAGGGAGCAGGTCTAGACTGGTTTCTATTGTTTGGAGTTTCTTCTTTTTTTTTTCCTTCTAAAGAGAGGAAACCACTAAAATACATCCCAAGCTTTCTTCAAAATTGGATGCCAAAAAGCTCCCATGCCAACATTAGACAGTTTTAACGGGCCACAGCTCACATGCCCTATGTTTGTTCTTACAGGCATATATATTAACTGAAAAAAAAACACCAGCTTGTTTCCCCCTTTGACAAGAGCACTCAAAAAATATTTTAGTTACAACTTTGTAGTTGTAATGAACTCTCACATCACTAAATATTTTCCCGACAGCTTAAGTCCACAGTAAAGTAATTATAAGCTTCACTTCTAAAGTGTTTGATTTAGAAAAACTTTTTGTCCTCAAGTTGATAAGATGTCCATGAGAGACATAAACCCATGGATGACCAAACTTTAAACTAGTCTGTCGACTTCAGGAGGTCCCTTGGCCCAACCCCTACTCAGAGCAGATCCACCTGGGCCAGGCTGCTCCGGGCCATCTCCAGGTGAGTACTGAGTCTCTCCAAGGATGGAGATTCCACTTGTCTCCAGGCAGCCTCCCACTGCACTTGACCATCCTCAAGGTAAAAATTTTTTTCCTCAAATCTATTTGGAATTTCTGACATTCCAACTTGTCTTCCTTGCCCCTGACCCTGCCACCATGAGCCTGCATTTTCTCTACACCATCCCACCATGTACTTGTAGTCAGCAGTAAGGTCCCCCCAGGCCTTCTCCAGTCTGAACAAACCCAGTTCCCTCAGCTCCTCCTCATACATCCCGTGCTCCAGCGTCCTGACCATATTGGTGGCCCTCCACTAGACTAGCTCCAGCATGCCCATGTCTTGTAGTGGGGAGTCCCAAGCTGGATGCAGTACTCCAGATGTGGTCTCGCAAGTGCTGTATGAAGGGGAAGAAGCACTTGGCTTGACATGCTGGCTACACTCTTGCTACCCAGACCATTTTGCAGCTGGACACCTTTGCTGCAACGGCACACTGGTAACTCATCTTCAACTTGGTCACCAGGTCACCCAGGCCTTTTTCTACAGAGGTGCTTCCTCTCCACTTGTTTCCCAGCCTGTACTGTTGCACAGGGTTATTCCATCCTAATCGCAGGACTGCTCATCTGCCTTTGTCAAACTTCATGGAGTTCCTGTCAGCCCATTTTTCCAGCATTTCTAGGTCAGTCCGAAAAGCAGCCTGCCTCCTAACATGTATAGTCCTCAGGCTTGCAGATAGTGCAGTCTGTCTCATCATACAGCTTACTAATATAGATGCCAAACTGTTCAGCCCATTATGTTTTAAACACATTATTTCATTAATTGAAATAATAATTTTGTTCTACTTCCCAGTGGAACAGAAAACTTGAATTTAAGTGGAGCATAAAAGTAGCGGTCTGAACTAAGTACCTCTCCACATTGCTCCTAAGTCTCCTCTCATACAAGTAAAAGTCAGAACAAGCCGTGTGTTATGTACTCCACTGCGATACCCAGGTGAGAGTCTCACCCAGGATCACAAGCAAGTATAACAATTTTTTTCAGCCGGGAACCATATGAAACTCCAGTAGCTTAATTTTCTTGCATTAGAAAGTAAGTATTAACCATTTCTCTGTCCAACAGCAAAGTAATTTTAGACTATTTGTAATTTAATCTTTAGAAAACCAAATTACTACACAGAATGCTGCCTCTGAACTCTGTCCTCCTTTTTATTTTGGATTTTGAGTGTTCTTTTGTTTTCTCAAAATCTATGTGGTCCCCCAAACTAGTTGTTTACTCTTTATGTTCTCTAATAATAAATGAGAAAAGGGATAATTTTCACTTTCTCTTCATACGCTTTTCCCATTTTGCAGAGAATTGTTTTCCCTCCTTACCTTCCCTTGACTTGGTCTGTCCTTCCTTCCACCTCTACTCTCCTGTGGTCCTTGACAGGATTTTCTGGATCATGGGGGGTTTTTTTGGTTTGGGGTTTGTTTTTTTTCTAAATATATTTTTTTTAGAAATTGGAAGGAACAGTTTGCAATAATTCTTCAAAAAGGCAGATAAATAAAAATGTTGCAGAAATATTTCTCTGAAGACAGTTGGAAGTATTTATTTTCACATTTTCATTTTAGAAAATGACTAAGAGGTTCTAATAAATGCTTCCTCTTCTAACTGCATCATTTTCTGGACAGGATCTAGCAGTTAATTTGTTTCTCTGTTCAAGGGGCGAATACTCTTCGCAACAAAAGCAAGCATAATAAATAGCTGCTAATGTCCTGGCAGCTTTTCTGTGTTTACTTGAACCAAACTTTTTCATTTTAAGACCATTTTTTGTAGTAGCATCTACTGGTTTTCCACGGGAAACTTTTCGTTGAGATTATGAAAGGTGGGAAGATTAATCTAACCTCATTTTCTCTAATTAACAACCTCATTTTATCCATGGTTTAATGTGAATGACTAATGGCTGAAAGATAGTCATCTCTTTTTCTTTGGACTGTCCTAAACACAGTTAATATTGCTGCTAAGTTAGATCATAGAAATATTTATAGCACCAATGTGACTTTTTTGTTTCAGCATAGCACAGATAATTAGAGACAGACAAATATTTTTTTCATATTATTTCTAGTCTGTTTACTCATCTTACACTATTTGGCAATTTAGAAAAAAAATCTAAAGTCCAACCCTTTCAAGAAAGACATTGCCGGAAGGATTGTTTAGGTCAATTCTCACCCTTGGACAGTTCTTACTAAAAAAAGAAACACAAAAAAAGCCAGTGGACATTGCAGCAACATTAAAGTACACTGATTCTAAGAGGATCATCAAAACCAGAAATATTGTGTTGTTAAACAGCTGGATTTTTCGCAGTTCAACAATAATTCCCTGCAGGATCTGTTAATTGATTAATATATTTCTAAGGTACAGTAAAGAGATTAATTCCAGAAGGGATCATTTTCATCTGCATACAGAAAAGTAATTCAGAATAATTTTTTTTTTTTTTTTTAAAAACAACACTACAGACAGTAAGAAGTTTCAGCAACGGGGCGGGGGGAGGAGAGAACCCTCTCTCTCACGTTGTTTCAGCTTGAGCTCTGCAGATACCAAGACATGGAGGACCTCTGTGCATGCTCTTGTCCAACATAGGACCAGTCCACATTAACCCAGCAGAGACGGTTGCATCAGGCTGGATCGCATGGAGGAAGTCACAAACTCTAGCCAAGTAGCTATGTCAGCAACAGCCCTAACGTACGTGCCAGCAGAAGAATGCTTTTGGTAGATCAGTCCATGTTGCCTAAGACAGTAGCAAAGCTACGCTGACAAGAAACTTCCTCCTGCAGGCATACCTCTCCGTGAGAGGGCTCTACCCGACACAGCTCTATCAGCCGAGGCTCTGTTTGCAGCCCTCCACAAAATCACCTCCCATCCCTCCCTGAGAGAGCCTTCAAGAGCAACTCTTCACATCATTGCCGTAAAAAAAAGGCATGTCTGGTTAAATAATTTTGGTCTGTGTAGCTTGTTTCCGCTGAACAGCTTGTGCAAGCAGCCCTTTAGACGCATACACACACCAAAAACTGCTTCAGTCTGGTCACACATTTGTAACAAGATTTGTACCAAATGAAATGGAAACTAATACATAATCCTGGTTAATGCAGTACCATGACTGAAATTAAAAGCCTTGTTATTCTCCTTGCTGAAGGACAGCAGATAGCAAAGTCACACAGGTCATTTCTGAAGCTGGGAACGGGAAATGGATCATCAGTCAGGATACTTTCCAAGTAGAACATATTTACAAAACCTGAAGCGTTCCAGCTCCTTGAATGAGGTGATTCTTGCATGCACTTCATCAACTTTCTCTTGTAGAAATACAAGAGAAAACATAACTACTCTTGCAATAAGAAAACTTTCTGGAACCCTTTCAGGCTGTGACACATTAGGAATGCTGAAGTACACAATTCATATTCTGCCTTGTTTTTGAAATCTACCTCAAAAACCCCTATCCAGACCTGCTCTATAACCTACAAATGAACCTTTTTAATTTTGTCAAGGATTAGTGCCTAGCCATCAGAAAGATTTACATAACCATCCAAAAGCAATTTTCCAGGTGGTACTCCTACATAGGATTTTTTAACTCTAGAAAGAGTTTTCTCCTAGGTATACACACATCAGTGAACCAAAATAAAAATCAGGGGATACATCACTGATATTAATGAATACAAATACTATCGCATGTTCTTTCCAATACTTTCTAGGAGAATTCATGGAAAAGGTGGCCTGCGGATGGTCTCACAGGCGATCAGAAGATGCTTTACCTAAAAAGCTGGTTCTTTGTTCTTCATTTCTACATTGTGCTAAAAAAAGCTTCAATGATCCCTCTATTAATTTGTTTTATGGTTTTTGTGCCTTGAATGAATATGCAGAAAAATGTATAAATGGGAGGAGCTGCAAACTTTTTTCAAAGCCAGTGGAGTTTGGGAATATAAATGGTGTATGTGCCTGCTCAGCACGAGGAGCTGCAGACAGACTAGCATCCAGGCAGCAGGTCAGTAACGGGTGAGTGAGGCTGGGAGAATCTTCCCCATTTGAACTCTAGTTCAGATGCAACTGCTTCCATCTTAATCGACGCTAAGCAATAGCGAGAAAGACCTTATAACAAGATACTACCAGCTTAACAGCATAAAGGCAGTCAGCTAAATTATTCTTTTTAGTATCTCATATAAAATAGGACTTTATTAAGACATTACACAGGAAGACAGCAGTAGCCATCCAACAGTAGTAACAGCCACAGGAATTTCAGCATTAGGTTTTGTTACTATATGGTACTATATGTACTTCTACTTTGTTTTTTTCCAAAAAATTTTTACTCCAAATATGGTTGGAGTAAACACACAAAAACACACTGACCCAAAGACTATCCATCCAAAGCGATTAGATAAGAGCCAAGGAAAGGAAGCTGAAAATATGCTTGCTAAGGGTTTAATACACATAGCATACAAAAACTTTTGTCAGGAAGGAAAGAGAAGACAACAGCCAGCTCCTGCTCTTGAAGCTGAGAAGAAATACAAGAGGGATTGCTGACACCACCGATCTCTAAACCAGTTCTGGATCTTCAGGATTCAGTGTAACCATGCATTGAATCACACTTAATTTTTAGAACGTTAGGTAAATTGAGTGCAGGGTAAGTATTTCCATCAGTCTGACTCAGAGCACAAAACTTTTTGACAGCTCCTAAGAACTAGACCGTCTTTGTATCCACACAGACAGAGTAAGCACTGCTCCCAACCAAGAAGGTTTTCCCTAAGCTATTTCTATGTATAAGTGGAAAGACACAAAAGCATGTTACACAGAGGCTGGTCTACCTGTCATTTTTTCAGTCTTTCACTATTACATTCTATAAATAACATATTTCTGCCTGAATACACATTTCAGGGCCAGGGAAATGACAGGACACTCCTAGGAAAGTGCTGCCTGCATTTTGATACATGTCTAATCTCACTGTTGTTATTTATTTATAGGTGAAATTCTCTCATTTCTTTGTTATGAGAAGGATGGTTGCTCAAGTGGGAAAAAAAACCCCAGTAAATCAGCACTAACTCTGAGCCCCAGCAACTTCATATATCGGGTCTGATAAGCAAGTGAAATTCTCATAAAGGCTATTGTCTTCTCTTATATTAAAGCATAGCATACATCTATATACATTTAAAACACCCTGAGAAACATTTTTGCTGCACTAAAAGCTGATGGGACCTATAGAAGTGCTTAAGCCCAGACAATTAAAGGTTTTGAATCCCTTATTTCTTAATGATAGATACTAGGTGCACGCACATTCAGTTTTTTGTTTGAATGGGATGCAGGCTTTTGAATCAAGTTTCCTGATTGTCACCACTCACTGTATTTGGCTCATATTGTGGAACAGTCTCAGAGCACTTGAAGTGAATTCTTTTTGGATAAAAATTAATTAGAAGATATGTTCCAGGAATTCACCTAATATGCCTGAGCTGGAAGCAAGCATTCAGTCCATAGGATCAGACTACAGTTAGTCCAAAAGTAAAAAAAAAAAAAAACAAAAATACCCCAAATCTCCTGCTCCCTACCAAAAAAAAAAAACCAAAACAAAACAAAATTAAAATCCAGATCAAAAAAATGAAAAAGTTGTAAAAAAAAATCCATCTCCCAAAAAAAAAAAAAAATTTTAAATAGCTCCAAGCCTCAGACTCTCCTAAAAAATCCTTGACAGTTTACTGTGGGCATTTGGTCTACAGATCAACACTATTTGCTGTTGAAGACACAGGCCATAAAGGGCAGAGTGTTTACTACTTGCATACAGTTTGCAAATCTGTATATGTAAGCACATTACTTTAATCAAGATGTAAGAGACTGGTGTGGAAACTATTCTAACATGAGCATGGGGTACTGCTAGTGCTCTGTTCTTCTCTTCAACAGAATACAGAAGAGAAAACTGTCACATTCTTTTTTATGGTGTACTTGTTATATTTCCACTGACATGTTAACATAAGCAAGAATAATATGATTAAATTATTCTAATTGTGCAGTCATAAAGAATTACACATGACTCAGAACAACTGCAAATTGAAAAAAAAAAAAAAAAAGCCTATAATTCCAAGAGGAGAAACAGCAGCAGATTTTGGCTTTCTCCCTAAAAAGAGGTTCCTGGTTAGTGGAGATTCTGACTCACCAAGATGTTTTGTACTATTTCTACTCCATTATCATTGATTAGGTCAAGTGCAGCCCCAATAGGTCGTCTTTATTGTTAGCGAAACTATGGTTTATTCATATCTCTTGTAAGCTCCATAGCTGGTGTAG
This sequence comes from Fregata magnificens, assembly GCA_013389945.1. Classification (NCBI taxonomy): domain Eukaryota; kingdom Metazoa; phylum Chordata; class Aves; order Suliformes; family Fregatidae; genus Fregata; species Fregata magnificens. The sequence continues at coordinate 1,508 of WAAD01018362.1, read as the reverse complement.
CTCCAAGAGATGAGTTTCTTCTCCAGTCGCCGAGATGACTGAGCCTGTAGAGCTCCAGCCTGTTTGAGCAGGCTAAGACCACAACAAGGAACGTGGTCAGTTAGCTAGTCAAATCCACGGAAGTCGTTTTAAACCTCCTTTGAAGTAGGTGGCACATTCAGCAAGGTTTCAGTGCAATCAGGCAAGCTTTTCTCAGGAACCCAAAGGTAAAAGCACATAGGCATCCCCATTTCCTATAAGCTATAGGTCCACCAGACTCCATTTGATCTGGTTTTATTCCATTCACACACATTGCAGTATTTTGAACTTGTCCCTGCTCTGAGCAAAAAGATGGACCAGATAAGCTCCAGGGGTCCCTTCCCACCTAAATCACCCTATGATTCTAGGTCTCAGTTTCCAGGCTACGGAGAATCCAAACAAAGCCCAAAGCTGTAAAGCAACTTTAAGGTAACTGGCATGGGAACAGCTGACAGCTGAAAATGGACAGGAAAAAAAGCAGAATAAAAGATTCCAAAAATCAGAGACAGAAATCTAGCAAGATGAATATTGAATTGCCCCCTTTTCCAAGCAAGAGAAATCAGTTATGACAGCAAGACAGTCCATCCTTTCCACCTGGCTTGAAGTCTCAACTACAGCAACCTATCTGTAGTTAGCTAGCCAGCAGACTTTCAAGTTGCCTTCGCTAGCTTTCATATTAGTTTATTTAGTAACAGAGGCAGGACCTACTTTAACAATTCACTCAACTGGAGCAGATGACACCTTGAAGCAGTTGGTGTGGAGGCTTTTCAAACCTTTCATTTATATTTCTCCTCCGCAGCACACTTGGACTGTGGCTTGCAATTTAACTTCCATGCATCAAAACCTCTGAGAGACCTAAATGAGCTGAGAGAAGTGAAAACAACTGGGGGCAAGAGGAATCATCACAGCTGATTTGCTCTGTTGACCCAGCCAGAAGGTTTTCAACCTGAGAATTAAATTTCTTTAGTGACGATGGGATTGTCCACTTAGTAGTTATTAGAATTCCTTGAAATTAATATTAACCATTTTGCTTTAGAAACAGCCCCAGATAGCCTTCTCTCAGGCCAGACAGAACAGGATGGGATGAGAACTACAGGGTTCTGCTAGACCTTTCCCCTGCAACAGCTACTTATGCAAACAGAATGAAGGTCTAAAGAGAAAGCGCTGCCTTGGGTTTGCCTGAGTAAATATTTCCCAGCTTCTCAAGGAGCTGATCTAGTTGCACTGTATTTCCTTTACAGAAGTGTTGATAGCTCTTTGAAAATTCCACAGATAGCAGCAGAGGAACCAGAGACACAATAGCTTCTCTTTTTTTATAGTATTCTACAACTTGTACGATATTGCCAAGAGACTTGTATTCAACAGAATTTATGAGTTTGACAGAGAGGTCGTGCATGTGTGCTATGTGTATGTGGATATTTCTTCCTCCTCCTGCTATTTATATAGGGACAATATTGCCGGTGGAACTTTGGGGTTTTTGATCATGGGGA
>WAAD01018361.1:75189-98096 GCA_013389945.1 Fregata magnificens | reverse complement strand
GCGAATGAGGTTGAAAATAATCCTACAGAATGTCAAACACACAGAGTGGTCTGCCAAGCAAAACACAGTGGAAAAAAAGAAGCAGCGTTATTGCATTAGGTATGGTATCCACAGACTCACATTCAGCAAACGGCTCAAGTGACCAGAACAATATGGTTGGTACAAAACCCAATTGGAATAGTAATAATAATTTTAGCATGTTGTGAATAGAAAGAGAGAAGCATTCTCTTTCACTTTTATATGGTTTCGTTAAGTCTATGACTGCAACAGTATTAATTTCCCCAGGTTTTTGACAATTTTCTTTAGAATGACTACCATAACCTTTGCCAAAACTAGATATTTTGAGGCGTTATGAGAAAGTTTCCTGGAAAAATTACCAGCAGCTGTACTTATATACCAAAAGCAAAAGGAAAAGAATTACATAAAACTTAGCTTTCCCTATAAGACTACAGGAAGACTCACAGGATTATAATAAAAGACTGTTTTACAACACACCAGTTATAACTAACTTTTTCATAATCCCAGGTTAGCACATGATACTAACATTCATTTGGAGAAAGGAGGATGTAATTCATTTTCTCCCTATAATTATCTGACATTTTGTAAATCAACAAACTTCAAATGTCAACATCCATTTAGATCAGTGAGAAAGCTGTGATGCCATGAAAATTAAAAGGGATCTCAGGAGGCACTAGAGTAAAACACACTGTAGGAAAAAAATCAAACCGTGAAAATCTAAAACATTTTTTTTAACTGTCCAACTTTATTTTTTTAACCTTTGCTTATGAAAAATAATCAAAGGTAACTGTCAAAGTATAAAATAAGCCTGGTAGGACAGATATTCTGATTCTAATCACTAACAGTACTTTCATCCTTCCTCTTTCCACTCACAAGCCATTCCACTGATTTTTTAAAAAACTTATTCTCATGAATGGAAGTTGGTCTTCATGATAAAGTAGATAAATGCTGCCTTTTAGAATGAAATAGTTCGACAGCTTTGAGATTTAGTGAAAATTAGAAGCGGAAAAGAAAGTCCAACATTTTAAAAGAGCCTTTCATCACAACTGAAATATTTTCATCAGAAACTTTGGCATCTCATCCAGCACCTTTGAAGTTGGCTGTAAAACAAGACAATCCATCTTATTAGCTGGGTAGGAATGCCCTTCAAAGAGTGGTGAAACTATTGCTTGTAAACATCAGTCTATTTGAAATGCCTGCACTTTTACTATATACATTGGCTTTGTACTTACTACATCTAAGATGAAAAAAGTATGCTTAACTTGTTTAGAGACATTAAAGAACATTCTTTCTTTAATTCCAGAGCTAACCTTTTGAGCCAGCTGTGACGAAGCGATGACATACAACGATTGAGTATCTGTGAAGCAATCAGTCAAAAGTCCTATTAAATTTTGGATTAGATTAAGGCTATTATACCAAAATCTACTATTTTCTTCTGTTGTTCATGTCTATGTGAGTAGTTAAGGTTAAATATCAAAGTCACACTTTCAAGGCAAATGGAATATAAGCACATAAAAAGGAGTTAAAATGAGAACTAATATAAAATTAGGGTTCAAGTACCATTTTTATACAGAAAAAATATTGCCAAATTAGTTTATGAAATCACATCCAGAGCTTACATTACAGTATTCTATGAAAACTCTAAAGGCTCAGAAAAAAAATTCAAAATAAAACATGAAGTGTTCCAGAGAAGNNNAGTGTTCCAGAGAAGATTATTAAAAATTACATTGTTCTTAAAAATTAGCTTCTGTAGAAAATGTATTATTTCTTAAAATACATACCTGTCATTTTATGTCTTAAATAGGAATATGTAACTCTACAGGACTGCATTCAATGAGAATATCGGTACTAGTCCATGCCACTCTCATTTTTTACATGCAATCTTTTAAATCTGTTCAAAAATATTGTTAGATTATTTCAATTATTGTATCTCCATTTCTAAACTACATTAAAAACTTGTTCCCTCTTGCAGTATTTGAATACATTTCTTAGAAGATTGTGATGCCACCACTGAATGAATTTTAATTCAGTACCTACAAAATTATTTATACAGTTTATTAATGAGAGACTCCAACACTGTTGAAGTTACCACAATTCAAGACAAACGGGGCCTTTCAGTAATTGGGATTCAGTTGGAAAGATATTTAAAAATTAATGGTAGCTCAAAGCATTTCCTCTTCTTTTCTGTTTTGTTTTTCTGGAGCAGTGACTAAGCAAAAAAGCAGGAAAAAAAATTGCTCACTCAGATCAAGAAAACATGCAGGAAGGAAATTTTCATTTACAACCAAATTAACTTTTTTACAGTATTTCAGTAGAGTCAATAGTAGAGCCAATGAAGAGTCTGATCTTGCACATCCTTATCCACCTGGAAGTCCATTTAGCATAAATATTTACAGTGCCAGCTGCTTTGAAAGAGAGAAAATAAATTGTTGCATACATCTTCTGAAAACAATATTGAGTTGAATGTGCATTTAGTGATTGTAGGATGCAATAGAAGTTGGCAGACAAAGACCACCTTGTTCACCTTCAAAATATATGCATAGAGTTGTGGAGTTGTCTACAGCAGTTTTTCCTGTTAGTGTGGCAGGTGATTCCAGACTCTTTTTTGACCAGGGAATTGATGTCAAAATCAGTTTGATAAGCTAAGTTTATTTTTCTTCCACCATTAAGTAACAGCTAATGAATAGATAGGTAGGGACCACACGCAGAATACATAGAGCAATGTGCCAAAAAAGTTAAGAGATACCATTCTTGAGGATCAATAGATATAGTGCTGACTGCCTGTAAATTAAAATAGGAAATGAGACACAAAGAAATACACTTAAAATCAAAGAATCCTTTCCTTCTAAATCTCCAATGTACATAAATCAAACACAAAGCCAGAAAAATGCCAGCTGTTCAAATAAATTACAGGTCCACACAAAGGAATCAGGTAAGTCCAGCCACAGTATACTGCGGCTGTCCACAGACACTGAGTCTCAACAGGTCTTTTTTGTTGGCTGGTAAAATCATTAGTCCTTGTTGCTCCTGCTTTGAGCATTTTGTAGCTCTGGAGACATGGTTACCACTATGCAGCATGGTGGTGGAACTGACATCACCATTTCCAGCAGTCCTCTCTTTTACCACTCTAATACCTCACTAATGGCCACATGAAGACATTTTGAAAACTATTTATTTAAATGAAATAAACTCAGTTGAATGAGAGTAAGATCCTTGAGCTATTTTGTTGCAGTCTTGAAGGTGACTAGAGGGTTTTTTTCTGAGATGATTGTTTCCTTTGTTGACAAAGTCCTCAACTATAAAAACCTGTTTGGATCAGTAATATAATCTAACACCTTAATAGCAACTAGTGAACATATGTTTCACTTAGGCATATGTTTGTAGGTCTGTCTGTCTGAAGACCTGGTTCTTTTTGAAACAGATAAATAACACAGCATTGGTGGTCAGCCACTGACTCATCAGAAAACCCTGGCAAAAATCTTTTTAAACCTCAATATTATTACAATGTAAACAGAAACTAATTTTCAGTCAGGGAGTGGACGTTAAATAGTCCTATTTTCCTTTACTCTAGGAGTTTATGGTAGTAATGTTGACATACTATGAGATTTCTTAATTGTTCATTTTTATTTCCTTCTTCAAACTCTTACAGCTTTAACGAGCTTTCTCTTCTATTGCAGAACCACTTACTAGCAGGGGAAAAAATAGGTGTAAGGAAATTTTCTTCATAATTCCCAGCTAAGGAATGAGCTCTGAAGGGAGGGAGGAATGCCTGGATAGCTCAGGGGATCAGAAAAGGAACAGAGAGCAGTTCAGCTACAGCAGTGGTCCAAGGCAGAGTATGCTGACAGTGACCAACAGCTGTAATTACCATCCTGTCTGTTTGGTAGTTTGTATGAAATATATTTGGTAGGAGCTGGGTAAAGCAGCATCTTCACTCTAGTTCTCATGGGAAGTGTTCATGGTGCTTCAGCTGAGTCTATTGGCAAGCCCAGCAGTGAGATCAAGCTGGTTTCCTGCCTCTAGGAGCAGTCCTTCCACACAAAGCAAACATGCAGAGGCAACAGAAAAGGCACAAGGGTAACCTTGGAGATCTGACTCTTCTAATGTAAAGAACAGTCTGCTTTGAAGGCTGACCAGAGTAGCCTTTTTTCCTTTTTTAAACTAAATCCTTAGAATAAAATTTTGAAAAATTTACAAATGCATGTTGTAAAATAAAAAAGCAGTACAAAGCTTTGCAAAACTGCTTGCAGCAAAATAAGTCAAAACTGTCCTTTAACACTATCAGTTAAGGATAACAAACTGCTTTCGAGCAGCTAATAGTATCTGTGGCAATTTATGTAAAAAGTACCAACAGGAAACTGAAATATGAGTTGCTTTTCACTTATGAAATGTGAAACCAACGCAATTCATGTTCTTTATCCTTATTCATTTCAGAAAGTAATGTAACAAAGCCAAATCCACACCTTTATTGGCTTACAGTCTTAAGTGCTATGGGAGAACATAAATCCCAGCAAAGCCTGGTAACTCCATTGGCCTCTTAGAAAACATAAAGAACAGCCATCCACTTGTCAAACAAACAGCTGGATCTGAAACATTGAAAGCAATTAACTTTCCTCTCAGATTTTAGGCTAATGTCTGACCAAGCGACAACAAGCTTAAGAGGTTTGTTCCTGTGCTGCTGTCATTAACACATAAGTTAAAGCCCATTAAGCTCATAAGTTACTAGCTATGTGTTATTAGGTCAGCTTTGGCAAACTGGGGACCAGCTGGCAAAGGAATTGCAAACTTCAAAGCAAGCTCTCAAATATCCAATCGCATAATAAAAAAATACTCACGCTTAGTACCTTATCTTGGAAGCTCACATTGGTTAGACGGTGACCTTTACAGGATTACCTTAACATGGAGGGAAATCAGCCCTTCTCTGAAGTGTTCTCAAAATTGAAATAGAAAATGGCCGCATGACTGACGTTTATGTTGGAAAAAAGGAAGGAAAAGAAAAAGGTTTAAATGTCTCCCAACATAAGCTGAAGCTCTGATTTAAAGCCATTTGACTTTCAAAGGAACGATGACAGCTGACTGCCAATTTACAGTATGCAACACAACACTCTCATTCCCTCAACTAGGGCAGGGCAGAACGCAGCTTCCAGCTCCTTCATCTTTTTTTTTTTCATGAATTTGCTCATTTTACCAATATGAACAGGCAGATTCTTTCAAATATTTTCTTTGTTTCCCCCTCCTCCAAACATCCTGTTCTGTCTGGCAACAAAAAGAAGTTTAGAGAAAATGACAGATTTAAAAGATACATTTAAAAGCAATAACTGTTGTAACCCTCTATTTATCAAGCCCAGGTGGGGAGTGTAGAATAGATCTGTCAGCCAGTTTTTCTGTCTTTTTACAGAACTAAAACATTTCTTATGCTGAAAACATCTAGCTATCAGCCATTTATGTATTATTGTACTTACTGAATCCTCAACAGTTGTGGAAAATTTACAGCTGTTCTAGGGAATTAAGAAAAAAACCCCTTCTATTTAAGGATACTAAAGATGTACTATCTTCTTCCCAGTGTCACCTTCTGTTCCTGTTATTCCAAAGCCCAATTTCTCCTCTTACTGCTGGTATATTGCTTTTTGCTGTTCCATCACCATAGCCTGGAATACCATATTCACTTTAGATTGCCACAGTCCATATACAGACCAGTTTTCTGTGATGCTCTAAAATCAAAATAACTTATAGAAAAAAAAGGCATGAATAATGTGTCACCAGATAATTATTTTTTTTCTAATGTCTTTTAATTAAAGCAAGTAGCCAGCCCAGTTGTTTCCAATTCCCCCTAGACACTGAGTACGGAACTAAAAATAAACATTAAAACATGCATCAATTACATTCAGAAGAACAAAATTAGACTTGGGTTTGGATTAGATATTATTTGAAAGCAGTTTCACAGTTTCTACCACTAATGCAGTGCTATCATTAATCACAGGTCTTATTATGTTATAGAAGATGAGCCTTATTAGTTTTCAACCATTTAGATACACAGAACATGTAAGCTGTATTTGCATTAGCATTTTGGCTCAGAGAACTAAGGCAGTTTTGAAAAGAATCACCCCACTTCTCCCTTTTTCAGTACAAGGGTCAGATTTCCAGAGCAGTTTTGGCGCATGTTAACTAGATTCCTTGTGAAGAAAACTGAACCAGGTGTGCACGAAATGCACTTCAGTCCCTAAGGGGGAGCAGTCCCTTGGGCAGCTTTGAATTATATATGTGGTATAGACCACCTCAGTCCATGGACCAGACTAAATCTAGCCCAAAGTAAGATCCCTGAACCACATATACTAAAGATGTTGGTGCCTCAATACAAAATGCTTGACCTACTGATCCCTTCCTATCCCACTCAATTATTTGTTAATGTAGACAACAGCTATGGAATACTACAGAATACATGCAAGCATATTGCTGAACCTGGACTGAAATAAAACATCACACAAGCATTTCTGAACTAAGGATGTTCTTAACATCGTTAGTCAAGCCATGGTAACACTCAAACAATATTGTAACATTTCCATTCCCCTTCTTGGAATTGTTTCACTCGTATATTTAGCATAAAAATCCCTATGCAGTATTTTGCATTATCAGCTCTCTTAAATTTCGGTAGCATTTCAGAATATACAGCAGATGCCTATAAAATATTCTTGTATTACTTTTACTAGCATCAAGGGTGACATTTATTTACTGCATTTCATCACTGTTCAAAATAACTGGATGTATCAGGCCTATTTATTTTTGACCAATGAGATATAAACAAAGCTCCTGGGATGTTGTGGCACTTCAGGGCCAATTTGCAGCAAGGATCAGAAAATTTTGCAACTCGTCTATGACAGTGAGAGCTTGAAGACGTGGAGACAGCACAGGCACACATGGGGAAGCTCAGCAAAAACATCGTACCCTCTTCAATCTTTATTGCTTGTACAGTGAAATTTTTATAGTCCCTTCTGCTAACAAAGCTCTTCCTTTGAGACTGCAATCATAGCTCCTCGCGGCTGAAAAATCACCAGGCAGTAAGAAAGACCCTGGAAGGCCAGACTGAGTAGCTAACATCAGGCTCTGTGCACAGGGCTGGCCTCGCTGCGGTGCAGCGTACCAGTGGACCAGGCTGCTGGGATGGGGCTGTGAGCAGTGGGGCGAGCCTCCATTGCTGGGGAGCTGCCCTTCACCCATGCCTGAGGGGCTGCAGCCATGTCTGTGCCTGGCCAGGTGTCTCCTGGACCCCGACTTGAGGTCCTGGCTCCACCTCGACCTGCCCCACTGCCAGGACTTGCCCAGCGTGGCTGGCCCTGGCTCCTGCTACCGGGCTGGCCGGCTCACCTCGCATGGTGCTTGGCATGGTGGCACCTGCCTCACTGCACCCTGACAGTGATTCACTGACATATTAGTTATCATGTGTTAACTACCTAATAAAAACACACAGTGCAAAAGATACTGAGATACTTAGAGAGTGAACTAATCAAAACTCACATAATAAAGGCTAAACTCTTCCTATCAGATGTATAAATCTTGTCCTGTGAAGTCTCAGGCTAAAGTCTCCTGAGATTAAAAACCCTGAAATTTGTAAATTGGTTAAGATTTACAGTGTTTTCAAAGAACTGATAAGGTAGAAGGCAGTTTGAGCAGAGTGTAGAAGTCAGATATAGGTATGGGTGGCAGACATGGAGTGCCTGCAGCTACAACTCTGGATTCCCAGCCCAGGTGAAGCTCAGCGTTATTTGCCTTCAGAGAGGTGCAAGACACCGAGGCCTCTGTCCTGCCATATCTCCAGTCTCACAGCTGGATGCAGTTTGAAAGGCACTGAGATGAAAAATAGTATGTATTGGTTTAGTCTTCACCTGTGTAGCTAGGGAAAGGTGAACAGTACTATAATCTTTACTAATTATCCATAACAAGATAACTAACTAGAAATAAGAAACTATTCCCTTTGCTACACCAGGGACACGAAGGGGATAATACAAAGAAGCTGTTTCTGCTGAAAAAAGCAGCAAGGCAGGATCATTTTCTAAAGGAGCATTTAAAACAAGGTCTTTCTCTCTACTGCCTGGAAGACGTGGCTCTCAGAGAAACCAGAAGGATTCAGCAGTTCCATTCCTCACCTCATTTGTTACTGGACTTCTTTTCCTCCTATGTTATTTTTTCTCTTTGCAAAAGTGTTTTCAGTTCACCTGAAGTAATTGTCAGGAGAATTCTTTCATTCCTTATCTTTTACTGTTCCTATCTTTATCCTCTAAACTGTTGATACTTGGATGTACTGTGCTTTACTTCCTTGCTTCTCATTTTCATTAACATTCTCCTCCTAGCACTTAATGTTTTTCAACTAGTAGTTCTTTGAGTAACACAAAGGGCAAGAGCCATCTCTTATTTTGCTTTGCTACTGTCACTATACACGCCAGCTTATTACCTTCTTGTACAGTTACATGTACTGTTTCAATGCCCACTACGCTCTTTAGTGCATTCATAAAGTCTCTGCTTTCCACATCTGTATCCTTCTTAGAGACTTCTGCCAAAGAGGCAATCCTACCGACTTTATTTTTTAAAAATGCTTATTTCTTGGTTGTATTTCTCCAGCTGTTTCATAGTACTCAGTCTTTACCCACTTAAGTGCCTTTGGGAATTTCAAATTTACATGCAGAAAAGGGTAACACACGTGCATGTTTTACGTACCTCAAATGTATTTTAATTGCATCTACCTCAGGTAACAATCACAATGGAAATGTAAAGGGATATAATTTTGTACAGCTTATTTGCTCAGGCAAGCTTCTTCAGTCCACACTGAAGCCTCTACCCATTTAGAATTGACATTGCAACTATCACCCATGCTAGCCAGATGCAGGGTATGGCTCCAAATGCTACTAGCACAGTAACCAAATAATGTGCAAACATACCCTTAATTCCTTTATAGTGGAGCTTCAGCTACCAAAATAAAGTTGTTAGCTAATGTACTCCATTTCCAAATAGTTTGCCAATAGAAGAAGCTGACATCTCTAATTTGAAATGCCAGGTCAATTAAATGGTTCATACAGGGATCAATAAATCCATAAAGTTTGGAGATATTTTTGGATATATTTTCAGTTCAGTAGCGGTAATCTTATTTTGACTGAATCATCAACTAGGTGGTTAAAAACTGCAGGGCTAAAAATGCCAATGAGCGAAAGATGAGCAAAATAAATACAGAACACTAAAAGCCAACTATGCCAGATGAAATTATTTCAGATATTAATTCAACTGATACACAGAATACACATTCAGTGATTATGATTTAACATCTTATCAACTGAAACTCATCTTTACAATTATATGTGATGGGCAAACACCACGAAGACAAATTTTTATGCAAAAGCAGAGAAATAAACAAATCATGAACCAGAATGTACTGGAAAGATGGTGCCAACAGAGTATGGTGCCGACAGCGTTATTCATGTAGTAATCAATAGAAAGTAAAGTAAAAAATAATATACGACACCAGAAAACACTATGAAAAGTGAAAAAAAAACGTTAACACACACACGAAAAAGATAGAAAGACTAACCAAAACCTACAAACCCAGCCCAGTACACTGATTAAACTCTAATTTTGTCAGTATTTGCTCACAAGAATATTCTGGTGCATTGCCCTTTAGAAACTATACACTATAAGAAGCTAAAATAAAGAAGTAACTAACTCTCAGAACATGTGCAGAATGATTTAATCACAAAGCGAGTTTCAGAGAAAGAGTATAATTTTTGCCTTTTCTGTTTACATGCTAAAGAGTTTAAGTTTATACATTTTATTCAATAGATGACAAACTAGAAAAAATCCATTACGATCTAATGTGAAATTTCATGAAGGCATCTCAGTTCAGTCTAACAACACTTCAAAGAGAGATTTAGTTAAATCCAATAAGTAGGATTACATGCAGATGTCAATCAATAGGTGCTCCATATCTATCTGTATTTAAAAAAAAATTGAAATGTCATGCTTAATAATTACTTTTAAAATGTCCTTCTTATCTAGCATAGCTTGAATAAAATTGTGCAGAAACATGCTACAGTATGCCAGTGCTCTGCAGCTGCAGAGTAACATTAAGATATCACCTTCAGTTTCACAGTGCATTCATGTTTGTTAACGAAACCCATTTTTTGCCTTGAATTCTGGGTATCTTGTATGAAGGCAAATTACAAAAGATGCAAAAAAAAAAAAAGTGTCCAGGCCGATATAGGGGTAAAAAAAGAGAAAACACTATAGAACAACTATCAGAAATATTATTTATTTTTTTTTAAATTTCCATGCATGAAAAAATTTAAGAAATCCAGACACAATTAATTGCTAATAACACTTCCCTTTCAGAGATCTCTACTAGAAGATACTTTACTTCTAGCTGAATATGAAAAGATCCAAATGAAAGGCTAAAAAACACTTCAAAGTTTACAGTTAAAAGTACTTTTAAGAGGTGGTGTATGACACTTATCTGGTATTTGAACTCAATGCAGCATAATAGAGTTAATTCTGTTGTTCTTCTAAAAATATTGGCATACTCACAAAGCAAAAAATCTCATGCAATCCAACAAGCTTAGGTTTTTCAGGAGCCTACAGTGAATTACAGCACTATACTGGTAAATAAGCAAGCAAGCAAATGGAAACTACTCACTTCTGCCTCCTGTTTATACAATGCTGCCACTGCTGTCTTTGTGCAAATCAATTAAACTGAGTGATCAGTAAATCCTTCCAGTGCAAGTATTTCTCTTAACCAGTCAAAGGGTCACACTAGTAGGCTTCTGGCCAATGTTTCGTGCTGCTGACACAGCCAGTTTTCTACGGCTATCTGTTTGCCAGTGATAAATGCCAGAGACAGGTTGCTTCTGGGATTTGGCTGTAAAGGTACCACTGTGTATCAGGAACTCGCCCTCAAGGTGTAATGGGAAAGCCAGCAAAGTGGCAAATCTGCAGCTTTGCCCTTCTGTTTTTCTCCAGGACATAATTCAGCTAAATACACTCTCTTCCAAAATTCAGCAAGGACCTATTGCGAGCTGCATATGCTCCTTCATGGCTATCAATGTGCAGCACAAATTGAAAGTTAAAAAAACATCCTAAACCACAATAACAACGGAAAAGCAGTATCACACATGTTACTTGGAAAATCATGATGTTATGGGATATTTAGCTGTACTAATGAAAAGAAGGGGACTGAGTACACAAGGCTTTAATTTTCCTTTGCAGTGGTCAGGTATAGTCATCTCTCCCATATCTCCCGGTTCAATATCTGAGAGAAGCAGCACTGGAGAACAGAAACCAAACGGGAAAGGAGTTGACAGTGCAAAGACCCAACGGTGCCTCTGAGATGATCACAGTACACAAGCTCCCTTGAGTACCACAGCCACAGGCGAATTGCTTTAAGCCCAGGGAATATCTCCCTCCAACAGACTGGCTGAACAAATAGATGCTTTTACAACAGTGCAAGCAGCAAGGTAAAAAAGGACTGTACACTAAGCCGAACAAGCAACATTTCTTGGAGCCCCTTCTTATCTTACTTCTCTGCCCTTCCCAGGAAGCTCATTCCCTGATCAGCCCCTGCTCTCTTATTCCCATACTGAGAGACAGTTAGACAAGCACTTAAAGTTTGTTCAAGCTAACGAAATACAGAAAGCTAATTTAAGTCTATCAAACACCGATAGAAGGACTTTCCACTGCCTGGATGACAGCAGAACATGAGTATAAGTAGGGAAGCATACCAGCCCTGCTTCATCTACACACGTACCTTTCAGGGAATGGGTCTGTAATACTGATTTCCTCTAGGGAAATTACAAAAAAATTCCACCAATGCTGGTATCAGTTCAGCAGAGCCTCATAACCTATACTGGAGCCAGAACTGTGTTTTGATATGCCTTACTTTCAACTGAGGTTACTGAAGAGAGGCTCAGGAACCTTTAGGATTCTTTTCCTTGGAAGAAATGTAACTGCTACCTGTGGACTGCCACAAGTATTTGAACTTTCTAGTCTTCACCTGCAGTTGTAATTACTGTATTTGTAACTGAATTGAATGGATTTTTTCTATTACAAATTTTACATCCTTATGTGCCAAAATTTCAAGGGCATAAAATTTTGCAAGGCCACATGGGAAAAAAGAGAATTAAATTCTGTAAGACAGTGTCTTAGATATTAATTTGGGGGGAGAAGTATCAGAATTATTTTGTATAATGTGGTAGTGTCATCCAGCACCAGAGGTATTTAATTAACATCTATTTTATTCTATTACATCTTACTTGAAGCTGAAAATCATGCATGAAGAATTTTTCTCGAATCCTCTTAGTTTAAGCTAATCAAGTGTCTTAATGCTTGATAGCTGGAAAAATTAAATTGCAAATGTGTTCTTAAAAAAAAACCTAATTCATTTATAATGAAAATCACTGGAAGAAAATAAAAAAACCCCACAGATATAGTATAGATACTTTTAATCTCAGTTTTAAATTTCAGGGTCCACATTCACAGTGGCTCCTGATGCTACCGTAAACAAATTAGTTTTTTTTTTTTAAAGATGGAATAAAATGCAAGATCTATTGTCTTTTATTAAGATATGTAAGCTGATAGTGAATAATAACATGCAGCATCACTAAATGCTTTGGTTGGTTAAAGAGTACACATAAAACAGAGTAAGTTACAAAACTAGAACATCCTATCAAGTATCCATTGTCTGCCAAACAGGAAAACAGGGTCTACACAGGGCTTCCCAGGCAATTTGCAGCTACACATTTTACCAGAGGATGTTCACTTGTTAAAATTGAAACTGCAGAAGCATGTTAAGTTTCAATGATTTGTTTGTTGGGAAAGGTTTCTTCAGTCAAGAATGGAATTGCTAGTGTAAGTGAGATCCATCCATGGGCCACCCTGGACGCCCAGGCTCTCACATCACCGCCTGAATCAGCCTGTGCCTGGGTGCAGGTCCCAGCCAGCTGCCTAGTGCTGTGCTGGGGCACTTCACAATCGATACCTGAAGTTTTAATGTTACAACAGTTAAATGCATCATGATTGTTTCTACAGCTCAGGGGTTAGGTCAGTCAACTATAAACAGGAAGACTCAGATTCAGGCCCTGCCTTGAATTCCCTCCCACCTAATACTACCTGCAAAATCTACCTTAATTTGAATTATCAGAAGAAAAAGGAAACAAGAAAATATTCTGGCACATTTTAAATAAAACTAACCTTGAAGAAGCCCACAGAGGAAACAGTGCATACAATTTTACGAAAGGGTGTTTAATGGTATGTCTGTGTGCAGATGGAAAATGCTTTGTGGAATTTGTACTGTAAAAAGAGGAGTTATTTCTCATGTTTGCTCTTGAATGTTTGGAATTTCTGTCAAAAGTTTGTTGACCAGACCTCTACTGGATGGAGGAGACAACTTTGCGTTTGTCAAGATTGATAAGTCTTTGCAGAGTTGCAGCAAATACACAGAAGTGTCTTATGCTGGTGAAAAAACTCCTGATGATGTAGCATTGAAACAATTCTCTGAATGGCATAACAATAAAAGAACAATTTTCTCTTCTGCCACAAGACCTGTGTCTGCATAGGACTTTACCAGCATTGCTGAATCACTTGCACTTTTATCCACTTCTTAACCTACACAGCTATCCCTGCAGCATTCTAAAAGCAGAGCAAGCCTCAGTGCATGTGTATTGGCCAATTATTCTGTGCAGTAGTTATGGCTTAAAAGAATACAAAATGGGAACAGAATTAAAAAAGATAATTCAGAAGAAAATACTGCGCCAAGTGAAGGCAGTATGAGTATGTGTAAGGCAAAATGACAACAGGGATAGTTATTCCAAAATATTTTTGAACCACTGCCCATCAGCCTCCTTAGATATCTGGATCATTCAACACTCCAAGATGTTTCCCTGGTGTCCATGAAGTACACATCTTTCTCTTTTCTTATAAGAATGAAATAAGTATTTCCATTTTCTGTGTGAATGTAGATGTATCGACAGTGAGTATTCCCTCAGAGACACAATTTCTGGTACCTCCAACTTAATTTATTATTTTAAACTTCAGAAAAAAATAATACTAGCAATAGCAAAATAATAATAGCAAATTACGATGCAACAGTAGCACTAGTAACTTGCTTGTTATTATGCAGATGGAAATTAGTGTCCTTTGTTACCTTCTCTTATCTATAAACCAGCAATTAACCCTTCTTCACACAATGAAGCTTATAAAAAAGAAGTATCATTACATTCATAATATGCAAGAAGTGAATGAGTTTTTCAGATTTGGTACCAAGTTTTAGAGGGGACATGAAACTTAAATGAACTTTGGGAAGAACTAACTTACACATTCAAACCCCAGTGTCACTATGTATTCTTCATACACATCTTTTTCACTTCCGTTGGGTACAGTGTGTGCTTATTTTTGTGCTTAAAACAACCTTTAAACTCCCTGTATACTGATAGACAGACTCTCATCTTTCTGGGTTTTGCATTTATTGCTTTATGCATTAAAAATATTCCTACCACGTGTTATGTAAGTGGAGATACAACCTAATTAAGCCTGCCAGTTAGATGATTCCATTTTCACTTGATTATAACTCCACATTTACTCCAGGCCTCCAACACAGCAGAAATCCATACCTCTGGACGCAGGACTAGAGTCTGATTAGTCAATAAGAAATCTGTATCAATACACTCTCACCCCCTCTGGCATTAGCAGCAAACAAATACACTCTCAGTGTAGCTCAGGGGCCAGCTGTCTAGTTTAAGAATTCAAGTCTCCAACATCCCTAAAGATGCTGCGAGACGAGGGTTTTGCCGTAGTACAGTCTATTGCAGCTTCTTTCTTTTGCCTCTTAAAAGAAATAAGGACTTGTCTGCAACAGCCTACTTTATAAGCACACTGAGGTTGCAAAGTCAAGCACTTGCAAGTTGGGAAATGCCAGGCTTACCCAGTTGCCTGTGTAAATTTAATTCTCCCCTTGCTACAATCATATCTATGCATTGTGATATAAATTTTAATTACCCCATTGGATACTATTTTTTCCACAGGACATCACTCAGCCCACCAGGTGAATGCAGAAGGGGACTGAATTAACGTTGTACTGACAGTCATAAAAGTACCATTTTCAATTTGCAAGTGCTTGACTTTGCAACCAAAGTTACATTCTTTTGACACAAATCTGAATAAAATTTGAATTATATAAACATACATAGATTTGAAGGAATAATGGAGCAAGAAGGAGATGAATTATTTATATATGACTGGCATCAATGCAATTAATAAAAATAGCAGGAGGTGTTAATATCTACGTGGTTGAATATACTTTGCAAACACAAAGTCATCATCATAATTTGGATATTTCAAAACATTTCACAAACCCACAGCAATATTACTTGTGACCTTAACCCTTCCAAGATAATCTGCAGAAACTGCAGTATAACAAAGATAACGAAGGAAAATTGGGAAGCACTAAAATGTGCTGCTTATTCTTCAAGTTTAGCATATTCTGAAAGGGAAAAAGTCTGCCCTTTTGTAAAAGGTGAGTGGATGTATTTCTAAGATGCAATGGGTTATAGCGGCATTGGTTCTACAAAAATATCTGTATATGAAAGATATAACTGAAAAAGAACCAGAAACTGACCCAAGAGATGCACTAACGTCAAAAGCTCCAGCCCTATGGCATAGTCAGTCATCCAGAAAATTGAGGCTATATTTAGTTTACATTTTCATGCTTTTATTAGCAAAAATCAGCTATGGCTAAAACAATCACTATCAGGCTAAAATTGTTATTTCAGATTAAATGAGTTTTTAAAATGGTATTTGCTTGTTGATGCACGAAGTGAATCTAATGTTTTCCCCCATTTACAAATCTCCTCCAAATTCAAAGCCATGTAACTGATGTCAAATCAAAGGTTTAGTACCTTTTGTCTCATCACTTCTTGCTATGATGCATCGTGTTGTGATTAACTGCACTACCATACAAAAACATTATGGAAATATAAATAAAAAGGCTCTCATTTGGAAAACAAATCCTCACTGTTGTTCTGTTGTTTTACGTACAGCACTGAATTCTTCTTCAAACACTGCCCTTCAGACAGAGAGCAGATCTCAGTAACCAAGATTTCTTATTTTTGATTAAGAATAAATAGTAATCAAGTAGACAGCCAAGGATATAATCATGTGAAATAAGAGCTCGGTTCTTTGTTTGTCTTATAACACTGAACTGCTTATTTCTTTTCTTTCTAGCTAGCTCCTATGAAGGAACGCTTCTAACAGTCTCTACAAAGCCGGCAGGAATTTCTAAACAAGCAGCTGTTTTTTTATTAGAAATAGAACTAAATTATACAGAAAGTCTTATGTCACAGTTATTCTACTTTTTTTTTTTTTAATAAATTGTCCCATCTTCCAAGCCTCATTAAAAAAAAAATCAATCCAAAGCACTGGAGACTGGATTCAGTCTTCATTAATTGCTTCCACGCACTGCTGCTCCCTGGATTCACAAATTTGCCCTGTCAGCACCGAATCTAGAATATTTCTCCGCAGCCAACCCTGCTGCTTCCTGTTCCTTTTCCCAGAGTCCAGCCCCGCTGCCAGCCATCAGCCACACGGTTACAAAGCCAGTTCTTCCATGGTTTCCGAAAACACAAGTAGCAAATTCACCCTCCTCTTTGAAAAAGGACAACTCTTTTGGGAAGCAAATTTAATGCAGGACATTAAGTAAACTGATGCTGTCATTAGTGCAAATGTCAAGTTCATTATAGCAGATGTTTCAGCTGAAGATTGCTACACATTAAAATCTCAAAACAAATGTGCAGAGCATTCACCATATGATTTAGTGTGTCTGCTTCCATGCTCTCAATAGTGAGCCCAAACCAGCTCCAGGCATCATTGCCCCGTCCCTACGTAGCAGGGGCAGTCTTCTGGTTGGGATGTTCCTGAAACACATCCTGCCCCCAGCCTGCTGAGGACCGCTTTTATCAGAGCTTGGACATGTAAGATGTCGGCGAAGTACAGAATACAAAAGCTACTGCTAATGCAGTTAGAGACTGAAAAGAGCTCAGCAGTAGTAAGGAACCTCTACCATACTGCACACATTGTTACAGGAACCTCTTCATTTGGAGGAATCAGGTGGCATGATTCTAATAAATTACGTTGCTTTCTACGTGCATTTCAGTTCTGGAATGGACCTGCTTTTGTAGTCTTCACACAGAGAACAGCAGGTGAAGCCCGTTATCAGGAACAGTGATTTCTGAAGCTCTTGCAATTTCCTACCCAAATCTAGAGCACAAATACCTTCCTGCCTTTCAGGCCCAAGGTAAGTTGCTGTAATACTAAATGCCAACAATAATTAAAAAAATAGAACAAACTGTGTCTTAAAAAAATAATTAAAAAAAATTAGGGGTGAGTTTTGAAAAGCAACTTCTGAACATTCTTCCTAAGATTATAATTCAGTTTTCGCAGAGCAGTCTTAGCTTGATTTATAGGAATTTACAAACCGCAGCTGAAACTCTTCTAAACGCAGTAACAACAGTCTGAAACATTAACCAAAAAAACTCTAGATGACCATAAGGAATCCACACTATGGGATGTGCCTCAATCTTACATAGGCCACAGTATATGTGAGTCAGACAAATACTGCTTTAGAGAGCAAAATACTTCATCATAGCCTTATTCCCACGTAGCTGTAAGGTTCTTTCTTTTGTGCTTAAAATGGCCCTCCTCTGCCCTTCTTGGAATATGCCAGCCAGAAACTACTTCAGACAACAATCAAATACAGAATATGTTTTGTCTCAAGATGAAAGAGTTCCATGGATGAACGAGTGATTTATGAGCCTACACATGACAATGCAACAAACATGTATACACAAAATGTGACTCAGTATCAAATATGTGTTCACAGAAGGCGGCTAAAGAAAGAAGTACCAGAGGCATAGGGAAAGATAAGAGAAAGAAGCTGTAATTTATAGGCTTGGAGACCAGAGTTAAAGCTTGGAGACCAGAGTTAAAGCAACAGTGCAAAAGCAATCTCCACTTTAAAAAAAACCTTAGCATTTTCATTCAAGGTATAATTTCAGCTGACTGAATAGAAAAGATCTGTAAAGTCTTGCAAACATTCTTGCAAAAGCCTGAACATGTAGCTGGGTCTAGTGAGACCAGCCTCACATGTAATCTTAAAAGTTACGTCCATGCTCTTGCAGATCCAGTTGCAGCATCCTATAGTTTACAAGTGAACACAGTAATACACAATTTCTTGCTATTTGACACTTACAGCTTCACTGTTGTCAAATGTATACTTAACTGTTTCTGTTCTGCTAAGTCTATTACATTGTCTGCTTCACAGTATTACTAAAATTTACTCCAATCAACGAATTTTTCATGCAATAATCCAATAAAAACATGTATTTTACACTTAGCAGTGTAAGGATGTTTCAAAACTAATCCATCCAAAGTGGAGTCAAGGATTTAATGCATACAATTCAGTTCCGAGAGAGCAAGAAAGCATGGCTGAATTTTCTTTTTACAAGGTGTATGCATTTATGCCACTGTAAAAGAAGAAATGAACTAATTTTATTTGCACAACTGAAAACAAGTTCTCAATTGAGCAGCTTTCATTGAGCCAGCACATCTAAGAAAATACATTATCAATGAAAATAAGATTACTGCATAATCCAGCCTTTTTTTCCCCCCGAACTATTCTAACATCTCTCACTGTGTGAATACATACTTCTCATGAGAGAAAAAATTCCCAATTCTTTTTTCTGCTACAGTGATGACCTGCAAAGAATAAATACTTGTGGGTGGGTTTTTTTATTTCTGATGGAGATGGGTTCATTTGGAAAGTGCTCAATTTCCACTGATACTTGTTTTTTCCAACAGCAGAGAGTCCTTTTGACCTGTTCATTCTTTCCCAGGAAATCACAACTCATTTACTTTAGATGCTGAAACTCCTTAAGCCATAATAATAATAATCATCATTATAAAACAAAACTTAGAATAAGAAATACCTTGACACTGCTCATTTGAATGTAAAATCACTCCTTGAGAATAACTGACTGCATAATTTCAAGCTCTCCTCTCCTAAAGAAATCTACCACAGACAAAAAAAGGACAAAATTACTTGAAAGTGAAATTCAAACACAACAAGATTTGGGTTACCTTTAAGGTGAAGTGGTTTAGAGTCACACCTTTTTCTGGACCGAGAAGAAGAACAAAGGAAGGTTGGTTTTTTACTTGTATTGTGTGTGTAAATATATACTTTTTTTTTGAGTGCATTCTTATTTACGCTATACATCTCTAACAATACTTGCTGGGTCTGCCCTGTGCGTGTAGTTTTCACTGAAATAAAAGGATAATGCATGCTGCAACCTTTCTCTGCTTTAGACTTTCCTGAGTGTAAAGACTGAAGTACCAGCTCTGCAGCTCTCTGGGAAAGTGATATTCTGCAAAAAATAGTCAGCCTTCCGCTTAAACTCCATGGAAAGTGGTCTGGTAGCCACAAACAGAACAATCTTTGTAGCTTTATAACTGTTTTTTAGACACTTAGACAGGGAGCTATCACCCATGGTGAAAGTGCTCATTTTCTAGCTCTCTTGATTACAGATGTGAACAGAAGAGTATTCCAGAAGGGATTCTTCTGTCAATGAAAGAGCACTTTCCCGGTACCTTAAATGTGAGGGGATGTCTCAGTTCTGGAAGCATACAGCTTAGCAAAAAAAGCTGACAGTTAATTTCCAGACTTAACTGAAATTCAGACAACACTCTGAGGCTCTAAAGGGGATTGTAATGGAGACCCTGTCCTGAAAAACAAAACGGGGGGAAAAAAAAGTACATGAAAGATCTCCTGGGAGGAATGGCTTTCTTCTACCACCCTGCTGGAAGACATGACCATAGATTCAAAGGGCTGGTACATTAATGATATAAGGACTAAATTAATGTCCCACAGCAGGACTGGGTCTTTTATTACCAGGGGCAAGGGAAGAAATGCACAGAAGAGGAGCCTTCAAGCAAATCCTCATGGGTTCTTAGGGCAGAAGAAGAATAAATTCTCCATGTATAGGAGGTATCTAGGTACAGCTGCTGATATACTTTGTCAGAAGTGGTGGAGAAGATGCCACCATGATAAGCAATGTGGAACAGCAAAGCTGTTTGAAAGGGGGAGACTGATGGAGACACACACTACACTGAAAATCTGGATTTACCTAGTGGAAACGTTCCTGCTATTAATCAGGCCTTTCCTGATTGTGGACTGGCAAGAGTAGTCTAGTCCCTAAAGCCCTCCAGCTCCGGCACTGTAAAAGGAAAGTAGAGGCTCAGTGAAGAAGATGGCCTTTTAGCCTTTTAACATAAAGAGGCAAGGATCTAGACACCAAAAATGTCTTGGTCAGCTGGCAGTAGCATAATCACTCAGACTGCATCTTTCTTTACGCTGTGTAGAGCACTAGCAGAGTAGGCACATGAGAAACAGGTTTATCAAAATCTCTAGGGAATTCAAAACGTATTTAGCAGGAAAACTGAAACAGAAAACTGACTCTTCTTGTTGGTGTCAAGGCAAAGTGGCAGACATGAGTCCTGGAAAGTGACTCTTACAGTGACATCCCAGCGTGCCATTAATGATATGGTAGTTCAAAATAACTCAGGCTGAACACTGAGGCTAAATCTACACCAATTAAAAATTCTCTTGTTCAAATCACCACTTTGACAAAGTGGTCCAAGAGAGGTCCAACAAATTCCACATGTTTAGCATACACTAAATAGATAAGGCGTATCAGCATCTGTTTCAGAAGTGAGCCTTTTAGAAGTTTAGAGTATAAACCAATCTTCCTTCCCAGGCAGGGGTCTTTGATGCACAGGGTCACCACCTGTAAACTTCCAACCTTCCAAAACATGACACTCCTTCTTTTAATGGGGCTCTAATCACGTTTCCTTCTCTCAGCAGTAGCTGTTGTGTGGCACCTTTGTAGGAGCTACTCATACGAGGACCTGACAATGAAGCAGGCTCTCATGAGAAAGTTTCTTGGAAAGAGACAGGCAAGGGGACTGATGAATGAAAGCTGGGCAGAATAACCATATTGAGACCTATTTCATTGGACGATTGCTGGTTTAGAGAGCAATTCAAGAGTTCATCCCCAAAAGGCTGTCAGTTTAAAAAGTTTGTTAATGAAGAAAAGGGGTTTAAATTGTGTGTTGAAATTGTTCATAAAGCCTACATGGACAGTGCAGGCAAATGCTCGTGGTAAGTGAGAATTTCAAAGTCAATTTATGTCTGAAATGTCCCAGACAACAGATGATGGGGCCAGCTAATTTGCATGGGAAGGAATAGCAGTAAAGGCAGAAGAGGGATTCCTCATTAAGAAAGGAGGACTACAGTGCCAGGAGGCTTCCCATTAACACTGCAATCTCTAGCCATATGAAAGGCTTTCATATGGAAGGTCTGGAGTGACCTTTCATTATAGACTGCATTTACCAATTTACATCCCAAACAAACTTTCTTCCATGAAGATGGTGAATATGGAATCCCATTTCTAAGAATTCTTTAACATGGTTTCCTAAGAGGCTACAGCATCAGTAGGGAGTGAGGAAAAGGGATTTTCTCTTATTCCTCTCACCAGTGTTAAGATTACCAATTTTGCAGGGTTCCAGGGATTTACTCCTTCAGGGAACACGACAGGAAGAAGAACCAAATTCATGCCTCTCTTGTAAAAACAAAAAGCAGTAATCACAATAATACAGAATTGATAGATAATAGAATTGGTAATAGATAATTGTGATAGAGAATGGAATTTGTGCTGTGTGCTAGATCAGCTTGGAAGCACATTAAAAATGGTATGATTATCTTAATGAAAGAACAAGAAAAAGTCAACAACTGGGAACTTAACCACTCAGTAAAGCAAAACAAAATACTGTCTCCATGATTCATAAAATCATACAATAATATCCCAAAATAATGAAATAGTACTTACAGAAGAAATATTAATGTAATAAAACAAATACTGTAGAGTTGAGAAGAAACTTCATTTAACCTAGATAATACTGCCAAACAGGTGGCTCAGCAAGTGGCTTGAATATCATCCTATCTCCTAGCATAACTCTTAATGGAAAAAAAACCCATGGATTTTTTTAGAACAGTTTTGCACGCAAACTTCTTTTCAAGTTTAAACTCATGTGAGGCAATTGGGAAAGAAGAAACAAAAAATTGCATTACTAATGCCTGTACTTAAAATCCAGGGAGGACTCTTGCAACTCAAAAACTTGATCATGTGCAGCTTGGCTTTCTTTGACTCAAGGAAAGAAGAGATGGATTCTAGGTGGAATACTCTGAACTACACAATAAAGGTGGAGAACAAAACAGGACAGTTTAAGTTAGAATAGTCTGAAAAGTAGACTGTGGCAATTTTCCAGTGGCTGTTTCTTCATCCCCAGTTTCTGAAACGGAAATTTTATTTACTGGCAGCCTTCCCACAGCTCATACCTGTAGTACCTTGGGCACAGGACACAGTTGTCTTTTTCCCCTCACCTAACATAGGATACTCAGCTGGTAGCTGTAGACATTATTAAACTGTTTGCTGAGAAGGTCCTAATTGATCTGGAAAAAGCAGGACGGTGCCTATGTTCTCAACACGTGAAGATGCCAAGGGACATACACTGCATATTGGAGTCATACTGTAAACAAGGAGTGCTAGTGTGTGCTGACCTGCAAGATAACGAGTGTCTGCTAAACTGTAGAATTTGGTATGTAATGCTGGAATCTTGCATGAAAAGGGAAAGTCATTATGAAAAGAAGCAGATATACTGTCAAAAGACTTTTTGCTTAAAACATATTAAGCAATTGTAAATGCTTTGTATAATAGCATTTCTGCATGCATTAGAATTTGTTTTACTGGGGAACA
>WAAD01018361.1:36621-69474 GCA_013389945.1 Fregata magnificens | reverse complement strand
TGTGAGGACCCAACATCCACAAAATGGGCATTTCAGCAGGGTTTTATTTCAGACTCACTTCAGTCAGATTCCATAGACTGAATGCCAGTAGCAGCTGGAGTGCATCTTCTTTTCAACAAAAAAAATCTGTTTTCATGCATGCCAAGACTGCACTGCAGAATGAATAAAAGCAACTGCACTCCTTATCCAAGTTGAAACACCTGACCTACATACCTGTGCTTAGGTAGAAAATGGGAAGAAGTGTTATTACTAGATACACTGCCACTTTATATCTAATTTGTATATTCTGCTAATCTAGTTGAGTGTTCTGGCTCCCAAACTCACAGAGCATGAACTAGATCTCTGTGCTCCCTTTCCTGACTATCCTGAGCTACCATGTTCTCCATCAGTAGGACAGTCCTGAGAGACAGCAGGAAATCAGCACTGGTCCACTGTGTAGTGCTGAGTGGCTAGAGATGCAAATGATATTTTTGGTACAGTGATTGTCTGCTCTATACCAAACTGAATCAGGAGGTCCTATGAGTTTGAGCTTCTTTTTCATGAAGTTCAATTAACTCTGTGATCTATTTCTTTCAACCTCCAAAATATCCTAATCATACAGATTAATCAAAATTAAGTTGTCAGAGGACTTTGCTAATTAACTCTGTAGTAAGTAAGTCAAGGGCATACAAAGATTCAACCTTTGGCAGTATCGTCTGTCCAGCTTTACTGCCTAAAGAGGCCATCCTAATGTATGTGGTCATCATTAACGTATGCTTTCACTTTGCAGTTGTTGTTCTATGTTTTCAAAACTGCTGAAAATAAACTGAGAGTAAGCTTTAGTTATTATTCACTGACATAATGCATGATAAAATAAACATCTTCCCACTGAACTAAAAAGGAAGACTTCTGTAGGCAGAAGGGAAGAACATAGCACCTCGGTTCTTCTGCAGAACATTGTTTAAAACACAAACATTTTTAAATGCAGCATTTGACCTATCTTACAGAAAAGTGTAATAAATTGCAGAAGAGATAAAGTATAGAACAAACAAAAACACCCACAATTCTAAATGGAAGTTTGATAAAAAGGAATGCAAGTTTGATTCACACTCATTCAGTCCCAGGGTAGGAAGTCCCCAAAAGGCTGGTCCGTGAGACCTCAGATCATCAACCTGAACTCTGCATTGGGTGAAATCTTGACTACAGTAAACATATTTGAGATCAACAAAAAAAAATGTCTGAATGAGTAGTGAATAAGCAGGGTGTCCAGAAAGAGTACTTTTTCTTACACAATGTATCTCAACTACACAAGAAAGAACCCCTAACATAGTCTAACATAACAGTAGACTAAAATACCAAAGCAGCAATATTGGCAGATTGCACTGTGAGTGATTATTTGGACTCATAACAGCAGGTTGTAGTGCCTCTTGCAGCTCAAAACCTGCAGTTCACATTCCAGGATGAAAGGCTGGAAATGAATTAATGGACCTTGCTATAATCAAATCACATGGATGTAACTTACTATTAAAATGAAAAAAGGATAAAAATTAATTAGTATAAATAAATTTCTACCAGAAATATAAGTGCATAAGCTTTTCCTGACTTACACAGGAAACTTACCAGCCTGACATAGCCAAATAAGTCATTTCTTCAAATTCCGTTTTACTCAAGAAAATAGAAGTAGTCCTCTTCAAAACTACATAAAGTTACAGAACTATGAGGATTACTGAGTTATAGGGACTTCAAAATACATACTGCAGCCTCCTCCCTGTAGTGTAATGAAGGCAGGACATGACACACAATTCTTCAGCAACAAGACCTCATATGCCGTTCCTGGTATGCACCTTTTGAAATGTCAGCACGCCAATGCCATTTTAAAAAGGACTGAAGGAACCTACCACAAAGAGATTTCAAAGTGGGCAATGACAAAACAAGCCTTAAAAGCAAACCTCATCTTTCTCTGATTTCAGGAAAGGTTATTTCTCACTCAAATCCTCTCTTTCCTAAAGTCTAATGCAACTTCTCTCATGTAAGCAGCACTAGAAACCCTGGTGTTGACCGATAGTCTCCAGTACAGTGCAGCTTTAAAACTGCGGATACTGGCCTTACTGTGAGCTAGTGTATATCCTGCAGTGCTATTACTGTTCTCTGCTGCTAGAAAAGTTCAATTTTGAGCTTTAACTATAAATACAAAATACATCACACTAAATTACCTTACAATGGAAGTAGGATGTCTCCTAATGCAGTGAAACAACAGAACATATGAAACTTTCCATAAATGTGAACAAAGTGAACTCTCTCTCCAGTTCTATATTTCATTTATTTATCGATAGCAATTTTTTCAATATTTTCCATAGCCCACAGGGGCCTTGCAAAGACAATCCTTCTTTTTAATAGAAAAATAACATTTCTGAGAGATTTGAATTATGTCAGGAGATAAGTAATTCACAGACTACTTTATGACTGACACATGTACACTCAGAGACGCAAGGAGATTAAATCCTGTGGCTACTTGAGGTATGAACCCATTCTGCGTCAATCTTCCTCCGTTTGTTTCTGGAGACTGACACTGTGCAGTGCTCACCAGTCAGAAATGCATCAATCCTTCAGAGAAATAGCAGAGAGAACTTTCATTTGCATTCACTTAAATAGATGAGATCAGCAATGAATTCCGTCAGAAATGAACACTTCTGGGGATGCTGCTTTTATTACCTCTGCAGTGATAAAGGATGGCATTTACAGAATGGTCCTCTGAAAAGCAAGTGCACAAATCATTGCAGGCACATTGTGTAGGTACGAATACAGTTATGTGTTACTGCATCCGGTTTCTCCACTCTTCTGAAATCAGAATTAGAACTCATAGCTCTAATTTATAATAAAGCTAAGTGCTTACCTGGATGAATAGTGCTTATATGGCCAACATTTCTGGTTGAAAATATATCCCACCAAATGAACAGCTACCTGTTCAAGCTCCCCAAATCTTGTTTCCTATAACGCATTTAGAATTACATGCAATTCTGCAGTGCATAATTCTTCAGTTGCCTTGCTGGATCATAGGATAACAATTCCCAGTATCTGCCTTCATTATAAATGGTAATATTGAGTATGCTGAGCAAGTTTAATATTTTGTTTCAGTTTATTGTTGTAGGTAATGCATTCACAGCCTAGTTCAAGTCAGGAGTATTTCCTAAATCAGTTTCCCAGACTATTAATAGACTTGCATGGATTACTGCTCTTCAGTTTGGATTTTTTTTCTCTTCTTTAAAAATGTAGTGAATAAAGTTCTAGTCTTTTTAATTTTTTTAAAAAAAGATCACCATTCTGCAAGGGAGAAGTCTTTAATCTTATCTGATGATATGCTTAAGAAATCACTTGGGTCTGGTGACCCACAAAGTGGGTCTACCACTAAGGTAGATTTCTGCATGCAATCACACCTCTTTTGAAGGTGGTAACATGTTCATCTCTGTTATTTTAGGTGTCAGGCCTTGAATGCAGTTCTTTATATTCTTCCCAAGTAGCTTCACATTGCAAATTATATTAATACATTGGCAATTTCCAATTCCAATAGCTACTGGAAATTTTTTAAATGTTGGCTTACCACTGGTTGCTGTCAATTCATCTGGTTTTGCCATCCAATTCCTTGGGTTTCCTTGCTTTTGCAGTTATCTCTAATATATCTCAACCTTCACCTTACCTCTGGCTTTCCTGCCTGGTAGGACAACCTCAGATGCTTCATGAACCCTGCCATATAATAGATTTTTCTTCAGTTGCTCTTCTAATCTCCCTCACATTTAGTAAATGCCATATAATTAAGCATAACCCTCTCTGTCAAACCTTTCAGGCTTACCTGAACCCTTTGTATCTGAAACTCCCACAATCCTTCTAGCCTTCTGATACTCAGTCTTGAAATGTTTACATCAGCATGGCATATATTTCTACATGTATCCTTTCTTCCCCTTGTTATTCTGCTGCTTTGTTGCACCACTTCCTCTCTTCTGGTGTTTGTCATAGTGGAATGTATTAAAAATCTTGCTATGACAGCACAAAAAATTATAAAATTGTTTTGAGAAAACTAACAGAAGTTTCCACTACTACTTGCTGCTCAGAAACAAAAATAACATAAAATATTACATAAAAATTCCAGTGTTATAAAGCTGAGCATCTTAGTGCATTCAGAAGAAAGGCACTACAGTTCTCACTATTAATAAAGAAAAAGAGAACACTTTCACAAAGAATAAGGTTTCCGATTATATATATCCTGTTGGTCATTTTAATTTATTAATTGTCATTTACTGTCACTGAGACATTTTTGCTATAAAATTCTGACAGTAGAAACATTAAGATGTTTTAAAATTGGATTGATTCTTCATTTCCTGAAGCTCAGACACTTTAAATTACATGTGCTTAAGCTATAGTAATAAACACACTGCTAGAAGATAAATGGTAAACAAAGACCCCAAATCACCATCTAGGGTAACGAAAATAATGCAGGAATAAAGGTTATATGGTTGGTTAAAGAGGAAAGTAGCTATTATATTCTGTACTGAAACATACTTGCATACATTTATCTGTTTCATACCCACAATATGCTGCATACTGTGAAAGATACAAATTATTAGATTGATATGTTAAAGATGCTAAGGTAGTACAGTAAAAATATTTTATAGGATAATTTGGGATGAGCTGCATAAGAAACAAATCACAAAGTCAGAGCTCTGGTATATCACGCATACCAAATATATGACAATAAAACTTTTATATGTTTCCATCATGCTGTTTTATGTCAAATAGTTAATAGGGAAAAACTGTATTAGAAATGTTTTTGAAGTTTAAAGATGTTTCATTATTGGTACCTTTTTTTATATTAATTCTACCATAAAACTAGCAACTGTGGTGTCATGTACATGTCTCTTCATGAGAAGTGTAACCTCATCAACAAAAAAATTGCCAACATTTACATACCTTTTCAAAATTACCTAAAATAAGGTGATAACCTTTTATACATTATCACACATATATAGACAAACTGATATGAAAATATGCATGAAGTCCAATATCTCACAAGAGGGCCTGGCTATTTTCCTGCCAGGAACACAGCTGTCTGAGATCACAGAATCATAGAATACCAGGTTGTCCACCAGGACCCCCAGGTCCCTTTCCACCGAGCTGCTTCCCAGCCAGGTAGATCCCAGCCTGTGCTGCACTCCTGGATTATGTTTTCCCAAGTGCAAGACCTTACATTTGTCTTTGTTGAACTTCATAAGGTTCTTGTTAGCCCACTCTTCCAGCCTATCCAGGTCTTCTGCAGGGTGGCTCTTCTTCCAAAGTATCCACTTCCCCACTCAGTTTGGTATCATCGGCAAACTTCATCAGGGTACACTTGAGCCCATCATCCAGATCGCTTATGAAGATATTAAACAGTGTTGGGCCCAATATCAATCCCTGGGGGACCCCACTTGTGACAATTTGCCAGTTTGAAAAGGAGCTATTCACTACCACCTTCTGGGTGCGGCTACTTACCACAACCCTCTTGGTGCAGCCTATCAGCCAGTTCCCCACCCACCGCACAGACCACTTGTCTAGACCGTAACACATCAGGTTCCCTCGGAGGAGACTGTGGGAAACCGTACCGAAAGCCTTGGAGAAATCCAGGTAGACAATGTCCACTGCTCGCCCCACATCAACTGAGCAGGTTACTTCTTGTAGAAGGCGATCAGGTTGGTCAACCACGATTTGCCCTTGGTGAATCCATGCTGGCTTTTCCCAATCATGTGCTTCATTTGACTTGTGGTAGCCCCCAGGAGGATTCGTTCCATAACTTTCCCAGGGACTGAAGTAAGACTGATGGGCCTATAATTTCCTGGATCCTCCTTTAAGCCCTTCTTGTAGATGGGGGTGACATTAGCCTTCTTCCAGTCTTCTGGGACATCCCCCGATCTCCACAAGTTCTCAAAGATTATGGAGGGCAGCCTCGCAACAACGTCAGCCAGCTCTGTTAACACCCTCACGTGGATATTTTCAGGGCCCATCGATTTGTAGGGGTCAAGCGCCTGTAATAGTTCACATACCAACTCTTCCTTCACTGACGGTGGGTCTGTGTTGCATCAACCTGGTTTTTTGTTCTCCAGGCCTGGGGCCCAACAGTGCTGGTAAAGAGAGAGGTGAAGAAAGTGTTGAGAACCTCTGCCTTTTCAGCATTGTTGGTGACTAACTCACCCCTCCTCTTTAACCGCGGGCCAATATTTTTCTTCTGTTTCTGCTTGTTATTTATGTACCTGAAGAACCCTTTCTTGTAGTTTTTGACATCTCTGGCCAATTTTAATTCGAGCTCAGCTTTTGCTTTTCTAACTGCATCTCTGCATGCCCTGGCAATGCCCTTGTAGTTCTCAACAGGCATTCATCCGCTTTTCCATCTCTGGTACTTCTCTTTTGGTTTTGAGCAGACTCAGAAGCTCACAGTTAGCCTAAGCGGGTCTCTTGCTCCACCTATTTCCCTTACCTTTAAAGGGGATGAACTGTTTTTGTGCTTCCAGGAGAGCATTCTTGAAAAACTCCCAGCACTCACTGGCTCCTTTATCATCCGTGGAAGCTTCCCATAGAATCCCTCCCAACTGAGCCCTCAGTGAGCTGATGTTTGCTCTTCTAAAATCTAAACCCTTTGTCTTAGTACTAACCTTCAGTGTGCTCAGCAGGATCCCAAACTCCACAATTCTGTGATCACTGCAGCCAAGGCTATCACCAACCGAGATATTACAAAGCAGGTTTTCTTGGTTTGTGAGTAGCAAGTCCAGCAGTGCCTCGTTCCTAGTTAGCACATCTAACATTTGTATGAGGAAGCAGTCCTCTATGCATTCCAGGAACTTGATGGATGACATGTGAGCTGCTGTATTGTTCTTCCAACAAATGTCTGTGTAGTTGAAGTCACCCACAAGAACCAGGTTCTGTTGACCTGAAGCTTGCTTCGGGTCCAGATATTCCTTCATTGGCCTTATCATCTTGGTTTGGAGGTTGGTAGCAGATGCCTACTGTAAGATCCCCCTTGGAGATGACCCCTCTGATCTTGACCCAGAGGCATTTGATAGGGCTTCCACAATCACCATAGTTGACTTCTACACATTCAAGGTTCTCCTTAACATAGAGAGCAACTCCTCCTCCTCTTCTTCCCTGCCTGTCTTTATGAAACAGCCTATAGCCATCCATCGTGATCCTCCAGTCATGTGAGTTGTCCCACCATGTTTCAGTTATTCCTATGATATCATAACTTTCTGACTGGGCATGGAGCTCCAGTTCCTCCTGTTTGTTCCCCAGGCTGCATGCATTGGTATACATACACTTGAGGTGGTTGGTCTTCTGGTTCTCATCTTGGGAGGCAGCTAAGGAACATTTGTCGCTGCTCTGGTTGGCCTGGTTTATTTCCCAGTTGTTGCAATGGTGTGAGCATTGCCACTTTGGACCCTGCCCCCTGAGTCCTTCAGTTTAAAGCCTGCCTCACCAAGCTGGCCAGCCTGCTGCCAAAGATTCCCTTGCCTTTTCTAGACAGGTGGATCCCATCCCTCCCTAACAGGCTATAGTCATCGAGGAATGTCCCGTTGTCATAAAAGCCAAAACCCTCACGACAGCATCAGCCACGAAGCCAGAAGTTGATTTGCATTATACGTCTATTTCTGGCTGCACCCTTTCCTCTAACTGGTAAAATAGAAGAAAAGATAACTTGGGCACCAATACTTTTCACTTGCACCCCCAGGGCTTTGTAGTCTTCCTTGATTCTGCCCAGGTTCCAGCTTGCAGTGTCATTCGTGCCCACATGAAAGAGTAACAATGGATAGTAGTCTGTGCTCTTGACAAGTTGTGGCACCCTCTCGGCAACATCTTGGACCTTAGCTCCCGGAAGGCAGCATAGCTCTCGTCACTCCCTGTCAGATGACAATCCTCCCCAGATTTCCCACAAGGCCCCCTCCACTACCTGCAGATTGTCCTGTAGCTCTATAGCCTCCTGCAGAGCTGTCAGCTTCTTGGTTAGATACAAGAAGAGTAGAAAACAAGGAGGTCAACAGTTAGTACAGAAGCACATCATCCAATGAGAGACAGAAACCGTAAGTAGAAGAAAATGTCAGTTCATTGGCAGGTAGAGCAGATCTGCAAGGCAACTTAGTTTTCTCATTCTCTCCCCACCTTTATTTCATAGGCTGGGAAAGGGAAAATTAGAAAGAACAGTTAGTTTCCTAAGCTGGTTTAACACCGCAATGGGCAACAGATATTGGATGGAAACAGGATTTCAAAGAACTGGAATTGATTGGGGCAGGCAGAAACAAAAGCAGGAAAAGTGACTTGAACTGTGGGAAACTAATAAGAAAAGCAGTACAAGTGAGGAAAACATTGATCAATTCATTCAGGAACAGCACTGGAAACTGGACTCGGCAGGAATGGGAGTCACATCCATACTTCTATGGATGGAAGGTACAGAATTTCACACTAGCTGAGGAGCTTCCCCAGGACAGTAAGCATCTTGTGTGTCTGTGTGAAAGAGAAAAAGGGAGAAACAAGAGGGAGAGAATGAGTGAGAGAAAATGAGAGGGAGAGAGAATGAGAGGGAGAATGCTGGCTCATGGAAAGTCAATGGCATCACTTTCACTAAATCAACGGAGCCAATGTTTTACCTGAAAAAATGAAATAACAACCTGCTCTGTATATGAAGAAAGTGAAAATTATTTCACTTGTGGAACAGGTACTTTTGCTGCTTTATTTAGTCTAAATGAGGAGAGAAAATTGTATTGCTCTGTTGTTCTGCTTATTACTGATTTTTTTTTTTAAACACTTCACATCCATTTCTTCATCAGGCTTTAGAGTTCATAAGAAAGCTTCTAGGAATTGTAAATTCATCGAAGGTTGCTCCAGTGAAATGATATATAAGGAATTATATACCCACTTTTGCTTCAATAACTCCTAAAATAATTGTCTCCTTTCTCTTTAAGCCTGCATTGATGTTATTGTTTTTAGGATGTCCAATATTCTTTCCTTTGCTGCATAATACAACAACTCTATTCTTTTGATTTCTTTTTTCCCCACCACCCCCCCGATCAAAGCTGCTCCTAGCAGGAATAATTCTGCGTCTCCTAGAGTATGGAGGTTCATTTGTGATGAAAACTGTAATCAGATATGAAGCATTTAAGTTTCCCTCCCACATTTTCAATTAAAATGAATGAGAAAGATTGAGAAACAAAAATAAAAGAAGGAAATCCAGAATGGTTTACTAAATAGCCATGTGACCTTGATAATTACAAATATGAATGTATTACAGATGACCTTTCAGACAATCAGAGCTGTAAAAATTTAAATAAGCAAAATTAAGACTAAAGCAAAAAAATTATAATGGCAAGGGACTACATTCCACCCTTCTATTGAGGAGGCATATTTGGTATGCTACCTGCTATTTTAAAATATATTTCCAACACTGAAGTTTCCATCTCTTCCTTTACAATTGTATTTTCCAGACACAAAATTCTCAATGTTAAAAAATCCACAGATACTCTGTCCCAATTTCCTGTTTCTTAATCCAGTATTTTCACTATGTAAAGTGTTAAATAAATCCTATTTTTGCTTGTTTTTTAACACAATCCAAATATTTGTCAATGATTGTTCTATTTTAGTTATGAATTAGAAAATACATAGTCTCTATGGACCCTCCCTTATAAATGTAGTCTACCGGAATAGTTAATACCATGTTTTTCTTTTGGGAAAAGGGAGGAAGAAGGTAGGAAATATCCCTCTTATCCTTGAACTTCTGCTAATCAACTATAGGTTTTGGTAATGGTGTGCAATATGCTAAATACTTTTTCACCAGAGCAATTTAGAAAGGTGATGAATGAAAGATGTGGACTGACCTTTCTTTTACTGTCATGATTTACAAACTCATAAAAGTTATTACTCACCGCCACCACTCCACCAACTACAGTTTTAAAAAGTTTTTTCTTACACATTTTCCCTCCTGCAATCTAAAGCTGGATCCAAATCAATAAATGGACAGCATTGTAAACATATGAATTGGATTATACTCATGACGAGGGAGAAAGATGCAACAAGTGCCTGTCTAATGCAAGTATTCAGGTAGAAAACAAAAGCACATCTAATATTAGTGTAATTTTCAAGATAATTTCATTCTGAAACACTATGTATGTCTTGAGAAGAACTACAGTGGTTTGCCGGAGGAGTTTCTTATCAACATACTGTATTTCATGCAAATAGTATTGCAGTTTCTCTATCAGTGCCATGCAAAGCAACTGCTCTTTCAGAAATGGATTTCATAAAATTCACTTAATGGCCTCAATGTAGTGAATTTTAACTGCCTAAGAGAAATGAAGTTAAAAAAAAAAAATTTCATCTGCTGCCTGAACATGTTCTCACATATAAGAAAATAATAATAACCATAGATGGAATGGAAATTAACTCAATAGACTCCCAACTTACTGAAACTGTCAGCAAAGTGGAAAACAAAAGAAACTCACATTTAGAAATTTGGAAATGATTGTAAAAGGGCAACACAGGTCATTCAGAAATATTATGAGTCAGTAAGACTCCTATAAGAATACTGGCACCAGCAACCCTATTCCACGGAATCATGAACCAGATTTAGTGGACAACACAGAATTCATCTACGTACCAAACCCCAGATACTTCTAGAAATTAAATACAAACTTTAGAGACTGCACACTGCAGAAAGTTTGCAAAGAAAACCCTGTCACACTTCCTCCTCAACCATCAGCAGACCAACTAAAACACTTAAGAAATGTCAGAAGAATTCAGAAGGTACCAGCAAAGTTCAAGGCCATCCTAGATGCTGCAGCCCCCTCAAACATGGCCCATTCACTTTCTGGAGTTACCAAACTATTTGAAGATAATTTATCCCTTATTTAGCTACAATCAAATCTTTCTTATTTTCCTACTTCCTACTTTTTCCTACTTCCAGGAAAAAATTAGCATAAAAAGAATAGAACAACAATGCATTTAAAAGCACAATGGAAATGTGTTACTGGGTTCAAAGGTCTAATTTATTAATGCATTTAAATCTTCATCTGCCAGAACAATTAACGAGCAACGTAGCCTCTCAAACAGATATGGAAAATCTGTAGACCTGAGCTGGCCCTGAGTTAATTTCATAGTAAATATGGCTACATGGTACTTTCCACATTCATTATGGGCATATAACACCACAAGGTCCATCACAAGTCTTGGAAAAACTTATTCAACACATAGAGTCTCTGTTGTGACATACAGTGAGTCTGCAGCCATCAAAAGAAGCGAGAGTGAACGGTACAGTTCTCCATTCATTTAGTCAAGTCCATATTACCTGGCAACACAGACGGCATCTCTAGATTTCCTTTATTACTATAATATACCTAAGTTTTCTTCAGCTAGCTTTTTCTATTTTGAAGAGGTACAATACACATCTCTTCCAGCTTTACAAGTAAGAAAAGATCCACAGGTCGATCAAATATTGACCCAAAATACTGATTTAAACACACACACATAAAATCATTATGTCTCTTTGAATTTCACATAGGATGATTGATTCAGTCCGGATGTCTGTAAGCAAATCTCTCCAAACAGCGTTTACATACATATGCATATTTACATATGCAAATGTTGGCTTAACTGTATTCTGTAACCCGCAAAACTGCTGAATATCAAAGATGTTCCCGTGAATGATTTGGTATCCTATATACAAAACTGTAGGTTGTAACAAAAGGCACTACTTGTTGTGTACGTCAAAAGACCCACTCTAATCTTAGTGTTCATGGGTTTATAACTAAAGTTGAGCACGTGGAGTTCTTTTGCTGGTTAGGGACACATTTTGCAATGTGTCACCTGGTTTCTCCTTTGCACCTTCAGTAAACTGAAACAGGGAAATACAAGAATTGCTGGAAGCTCTATTGTACGGAGCTGTGCTTACAGAGTAAGAAAGTTGCCATACATTTAGGTACACAAGGTCCGTCTTTGATAAAATGCAATGTTCCGTTCTTCAAATACCTGTTTCTGCTAAAAAAGTTGTTCACTGAGAAGAATGGTATTCACGATACCCCATTTTCATAAATATTTAAAATGTGAGAAATATAAACTGGGACCTGTTGTTACAAGGTGCTCTCTTCGTCCTTGAGCTTTTCACACAATAGCACTGTAAAGTGCTTTCAGTAGAACCAGGTGCCCTCTGTTCAGAAACCCTTCCACAACAAAGTATACTCTTTCCAAACCACTGTCAAACCACAGCATGCTAACATTACTTATAGCACCATTTCTCCCCTACCACTCCTCCCTCCTTTGTACAGATGACCAACTATGTTGCTACTCCAGTTATGCCATTCCTTTCTACTCATTTTCAATTGTGCTCATCTAGTCATGTTTGTTGGTTTCTTGAATGTATTTATAAATAATTTTAGGAAAGCACCTATATGGATGGATGCAGTCAAAGCCAAATTCATGTGAAGCCTATACCCCAAACCTTGAGCCTATGCTCCAGTCAAATGCAAACTAACTCTGATTTAGAAGCTGTCTCACTGGAGCACAGCACTAAAGCTAACAAGTCCTGCTACTAATCACATGCTTAGTCTTTTTATGTTTCAGAGAACTGTATTTTCTACATTTACCTCATAGAGGAAACACTGTCAAGAAGAAATGGTACTGGATTGGGAAACAGAAGACTTAATTCTATCCTTGTTTTGCCACTGACTGTGAATGAGCCAGGCTACCGATTCCCATCACATCATTTGTCTGCATTATACATTTACACTGTAAGCTCTTCAAGGCAGGGAATATCTCTTACAAACTGTTTGCAAAGAGCTTCTTCACACAAGGGGATTTTGAGTTCTCCAAGAAAGGGCAAGCCTGTAATAATATAATACTGCTTCTATTACCAGTAGTAAATTTCAAATTTTTGCATTGAGAAAAATTGAGAAAAATTGTGTATCAATAAATGTTACACATTTTGCTTCCAGAAGGCTTGTTAGTTAATTTTGCCATTCTTGGAGGCAAGGACAATATTGTTGTAAGCAGTCATCTCCCATTACAACACTTCAATGTTCCTAATACGCAGCTGCCTCCTGTTTATTCCTTTGGTGACTCTGTTATGGTTCTGTCTTATTTTGCCCTTATGATTGCCACGAGAAGATCTTACCACTGTTCTCATACACTCATGACAGCCTTCTGAAAAAATTCCTCTTTTGGGTATATATTAATTAATTACTTCTATTCATTCCAAAATGAACTGTAATCAGCAGGGAGCTCTTCATCATTCTTCAGAATATTTAGCACCCTTAAAGTGACACCATTTGCTGTGCTTTTAGGAAGCAGTTTATTGCTCTAATTCCTTCTTATGAGATCCAAATTTTGCAGGTCTCATTCTTCATCCAGTCATTACCAAGCTTTCCTTACCATGGCTCTAATTTCACTACTTGCCCCTTAGTCACTAGTTAAGATACTGATCTCCCCTGTGCACAGTTGAATCAGTCTCTCATCTTCCTCTCTTTTTTCAAGAACAAAACACTTATCTGAGATACCAAATTAAATGTCTCCACACATATTTCACTTCTATCCTTC
Source organism: Fregata magnificens (assembly GCA_013389945.1). NCBI lineage: Eukaryota > Metazoa > Chordata > Aves > Suliformes > Fregatidae > Fregata > Fregata magnificens. Next base: position 55,908 of record WAAD01018361.1, on the reverse strand, counting down.
CTACAATTTTTTTACTGTTGTTGTTGATATCAAATTACTTATTTTAAATCTCAACTTGGCACTTTCTTTCTTATAATAATGTCTTTTTAATGTTTGTCCTTTCCAGCTTCATTTCTTTTTTACAGGTTTCAGCAACCATGAAAGATTTTTCCTTCCTCCAAACAGGAAAACAAATGCAGCTTTCACATTCTCAGTTATGTTTTGTATCAGCTGCCTGAGATCCTAAAGTAGCTGTCAAGCCAAATCTAGTTGTTCTGTGAGCTGTGAAACCAATGAAGTTTGCTATCCTGGAGTATTTCCTATATCCCTGCCCCACACTCCTGCAATTACCACAGCTTTTCCCATGTCCTCTATAATCTCATTATCTGTAATACTATCAGTTCTCCTTCCTGACCTCTAGATTCTCCCACAGTATCTTGGGCAAATAAGTTCAAAAGTAATTTACGAAAAACGGAATGACAGAATGGTCTTACTAGAAATTCTATGTTACCATAAAATAAGATAACTTAAAAGCATCAGCTAAGTACAAATCTATGGGGTATTTTTCTTATTCTGCATGCAAAACCATAGGTCTAGAAAACAAGAGCTAGCTAACTTGCTCATATGTGATGTTAACTCTGAAATTACAGATGCAACATAAGTGCCAGTAGTTGGTATTTCACTAGCACTCAAATTTTTCTAGCATTCAGCTTCTTATGCAAAAAGCCCCAAACAGCCTACCATAGGAACTCAAACACCTCAAACCCTCAACTGTTCTTGTGCTGACAAATGTCCACAATAAAAAAATACACATACACAAATATACGACAGAAAAAACTGCAAACACAGGAGAGCAAAATACACTTAATTAAATATCAAGAATAAAAATGTAGTTGATACACCACTGATGATATTAATCATTGCAATATTTAAGACACTTAAATACAGAAGTATGGATTATACCATCTGAAACAGCTTTTGAACTTCCTATCTGCTTTAGGAGCTGAGAGTCAAAGCAATAAGTCTAAGTCCAGTTTACTAAATAATAAAAAGTCTTGACTACACATGGTAATTTTGACATTCCAATGAAATGAATTAAGTCATCAGCAGGCCTGTATATTTGGAAAGCAATTTTTAATTTACCCTGGCAACAGATTGTATGTTGTAGCCGACAACAAACTTGGTTGCAAATGTAAAACTGGGCTCAAAATATGTGTTTCATGCTGACATAAAATGGCAGTAACACCAATACCTACAGCTTCCCAGGAAATGCTACATGGTTCAGAAGCTTCTGACAGAACAACACAGACACCCAAGTCTAGCAACTGGCAACCGACAACTTCTACAATTCACATTATATTTTTTTTATTCTTACATTTTCATATACCTGTTTTCACATATAAGTGAAGCACATTGCCGTTTACGCCGTGAATATATGCATCAACACTATCCACAGATGATGCATTGGAGACTGACAACAATTCGCATTTCTATACCTTCCTTTGTGTGCTGAAACTCCCTAAAACCCTTTGCAAAGCAATAAATATCATACCCAAGGAGAAATAGTGATAGGTCATCAATACAGTAGTGACTTTCTGTACCCAGGCTTAGCAGCCATTCTAAGTACAGCAATACTTCTGAAATATGAGTGCCAATTAATCTGAAATAGTTCTGCCTGTGAGGGATCTTTTATATAATCACCTGCACTACTACAGATTGCATCTGCAGTTCTTTGATACCACTGCAGAAGGACAGCAATTTCATTAAATCAGTATTTGCACTCTGTCGAAAGGCCAGTAGGTTTCCCCAAGTTCCCCAAATGTCTTAAATGTGTGATCTTAGGCTAAGCCCTGGCTATCCGAGTGAACTGCCAAATCCACATACAGGATAAACAAAAATATTTATAAAGCAACTGCGGCAGCACTGGTAATGGTAGCAAAGACAACAAGGAAGAGAAAGTTGAACCTATCTTCCCATGCTTACTACTGCTCACCACAGATGAACAGCCCTTTGCATTTATTGAAGAGAACAGTTAGCTAACCTTCAGGAGCTGAAATTCAGATACCTACTTATAGCCGCTCTTCCATGCTTCCTGCTACTCTCTCAGCTTCACACGTTTATGAGTTCAGTGGTTTGGCATACACTTCTGCAGGTTTTTGTCCTGCTTTCAGCTGGGATAGTTAATTTTCTTCCCAGTAGCTGGTATAGGGCTGTGTTTTGGATTTAGTATGAGAATAATGTTGGCAACACACTGATGTTCTAGTTGTTGCTGTGTAGTGCTTAGACTAAGTCAAGGACTTCCCAGCTTCCCGTGCTCTGCCAGGTGCACAAGAAGCTGAGAGGGGGCACAGCCAAGACAGCTGATCCAAACTAGCCAAAGGATATTCCATACCATATGACGTCATGCTCAGTATACAAAGTGGGGGGAGTTGGCCAGGGGGGCAGCGATCGCTGCCTGGGGACTGGCTAGGCGTCAGTTGGTGGGTGGTGAGCGGCTGCATCACTTGTTTTTCCTGGGTTTTGTTTCTCTCTCTCTTTCTTGTTGTTTTCCTTTTCATTACAATTTATTATTATTATTATTAATAATAATAATAATAATTTAATTTTATTTCAATTATTAAACTGTTCTTATATCAACCCACGAGTTTTCTTACTTTTACTCTTCCGATTCTCTCCCCCATCCCACCAGGGGGGAGGGTGAGCAAGCAGCTGTCTGGTGCTTGGTTGCCGACTGAGGCTAAACCATGACAGCTTTCTGATCTGGAACCATCCCTCCAGCAGCACATTCACCTGCGCCTGCGCGCAGCAGCACACGGAGCAGCAGCAGCCCTGTAGCTATCCTCCAGGGGTCACAATTGGGTTACAAATTCTATAAGATGTGATGACTGTGTAACCTGATTTAGAGCAATTTATTCACATCCTTCTTCATTAAGATTCAAATGGAATAAGTAAGATAGAAATTGAACAGATACAGAAATTTTGCATGGCTTGCTTCTGTAGTCAGTAAACATTTATTCACTAGGCACAGCTCTCTCATATGCTCTCTCTCGTATTCTCTCTCTTCCCCTATACTTCCTGCTTGCTGTTTTAATGCATAATTAAGAAGGTCAGAATTAATGAAGCAGTGTGGAGTAAAGTTCAAGGAATCCCCAGGCACTATTTATTCTATTAGATCTCAGGCATGAATGTCAGATTGGCAGCATTAGAGGCAGAGGCAGCTTAGCTGGCAGCAGTCCAGAAGCAAAGCTACCAAGGGAGACTTACCTGCAGTGTCAAGTCATTGCTGAGCTCCCTCCCTGCAAAAATCACCCGCAGCTGGTCAGCTGGAACTCCCTGTCGCTGGGCAACCGCCTCCTTCAGCTGGAAGATGCTGGTGTCAGAACCAACCTCCATCGGGAAGCCATGGCTGGAGTTGAACCTGACAAACACTGAACAAGAGCAAAACACCTTTTAAAGCAAGCATTCCTCACAAGGTGTTCGTACTAGAGTGACTATGAGAGGCTTACTCTTCAATTTCAGGGAGCATTTACTATTTTCAGAGAAAAGCTATTGATACTCCAGTGTACCATTTTGAAACCCATCACAGAATAGTTAGTGACCAATAAACAAAAACCATGTGTTTCCCCTTGGCAGTGTTAGAAATTACAGAGAACAGTCAGAATCAAACAAGACCCAGCTAGACAGCTAAGTAATCGCTAATTGGCACAACAGATTTTCAGTTCAGTCCTCACCTTAGCGGGCACGGGGTACACACACACTTTCTGTGCTCCTCGTGCTCTTCCCCACTGCATATAACAAATAAACGCAGGAAACTGAGGCATGCTTTAGAGCCAAAATGCATTAAATAATACAAGGGAAAACAATTCCTTGTTACACAGTAAAGCATAGTCATACAAACTGGTTTCCCACAGATGTAATTCTACAGAAGATAATGATAGAGAGAAAATCACAGGCTAGCAGAAATGTTTGGGAGCGTTGTATTAGACCGTGGTCTTTTCAGAGTTCACTAAAATATCTGCAGTACATAACTCCTGCTGCCATCCACCTTCAGTGCAGAAAATCACTACTGCACCAGTCATATCATTTTTAGAGCTGCAGCAACTGGTTTATACATACAGAGAAGTTTAGCAAATAAACTCATAAGCTTCCTGCCATTCAGCGGGCAGAGCTGTTTTTCATAAGGACTCTGAATATGCACATTGAGCCGACATTCAGGGGAATGACTACAAGAACTATGCAACAGGAAAAAACCTCATTACATCCGTATCAGTCACAGAGATTGTATGAATGGTAGATATATCCCCGGTGGACCGCTTCAGCCAATAGCTCCACAGGCAGGAAGCAAAGGAATTAGCAAAACTCAATATAAACCAAAAAATCTACTATATCAATTAGATAGTGGGTACCTGTCACCTAAACTGCTTGGGTATTGATTGTAACAACCAGTCTTCTTAAAGATTTATTTCCCATTCCCACTGCAATGTTTCAGCTGAAGATGTTATTCCTTTGCATTTTTGATGACTGACAGAAGCATAAGCTCAAAGGTATTGATATCGTTTCAAGAAATAACTATTTTTAAAACTGAAAATTGGATCTTTATGATTTTTCAAACACATAGTCTACCTGACCACTTCAAAGCTGTCAGATTCTTTAAGATCATTTGAATATGGCTGAGAATGCTGCCATTGTTTTGCTGAGCAATGAAAGTTGTAAATATCTGCAATTTCACATCTTCAATTCAGATTTGGCTAGTCTTTAAGGGACAAGGCCATATACCAAAAAAATTTTACACAACATTTTAAGATTTGCACTTGAAAGTACCCTCTTAATGTACTAAAATGCAGGGTAGGATTGTGTAATGCTGTGTCAGGCAGGGTGCAGCACATATGCCCTGCAGCATGTTACACGGTCTCCTATAGTACATCTTATTACTGGTTTTGATTTCTATTTAAAGGTGTTCTGGAAATAACTAAACTGTGCAAGCTGTATATTCAGACTGTTCAGCAAAATCAGTGGAATTTGAATTTTATTTTTATTGTGGTTTGGAGAGTAAAGGGGGACTCATATGACAAAAAGTAGTCCCAGCTAACGGGAACTGAACATTTCCCATCTTTCCAGAACACTCATAATGCTCAACTGTAAATAACTTTATCTGGGCCAGTAGCAAAATATATAGTTAAATCAATAGGGAATATACTTTTTAATATGCTAAGCTCTGACTATCTATGTGCATATATTTTTTATACATTTATATAGGTATGCTCGACACACATAAAATGCATACATATGCATCTCCAAAGACTTCTTCCTAACTAATAAATAATCCTGTTTATCTTTAGTCTTACGAAAGCCAGCGCTATTGGTTTTGGAAATGAAATAAAGTTAGCAAGTGCATTGACTCTGCAAATCAAATGTGCTGGAAAGAGGAAAGTGCTTGATAAAAGAAGCATAAACAAGTGGAGTGTCATTTAAATTAATTATAAACCAGTACTCATTTTTAAAGACAGTATAAATCCAACACACTTACTGCAAGCATAATTCATGTTCATCATCAACAATCCCCACCCCTTCCCTCAAGTAAGTTTATTTTTATTCATTTCCAACAGGTATAGTCTCCTCCTCCCAACATGTACGAGGTAGCAGAATTTTCAGTCTCACAATAGTAAACACAAGCAAACATGGGAAACGGGTGTGTGAGTGCAACATTTTGCACTTCACAGCAAAGACTACAACTACTCTCTTACAAACCTGAAGAGCTAACTCAGAAAAATGCTAGAATGCCAAACTTTGCTTGCTGGAAAGTTCTAACCCACAAATATTTTGCCCTTAAACACATTTATTCTATTATAAAGTCTGCAATCCACCAACTCTTTTTAGTGTAAAAGAACAGAAGGGACCTTTGCTTACTTGCACAGAGCATAAAAAGATTAAATACAAAACTTCAGTCTGTGGAATAAAACCAGAATTTAGTCAATATAAGATTTCAAGCTGTCTTTTTAGGAAAAAGACACTTATTATTTTCTTTTTGACATTTCAACTCAATAATTAAATCATCACTATCAAGGTGATACTCTTAACAACACACATTATTCATGAGATCACAGGTGAAGTTATGCAGACAGTCAAGACCTCTTCCAAAGAATACATACTTTGAAAAGACTTGGAATTTCAAGGTAAATAAATATTGGCTTAACAGAAGATTAGGGAATTCACCTGAGGCCTAAACTGCTGACGGAAATCCAAAAGAAATAAAGCAATTTCCTAAAGTTAAGAAGTAGCCAAACTGAGCTGAAGAAAGGAGGCTCCATTTGGATCAGCTCTCCTACTCCCACATCTGTAAGAGGTGACAAACAGTAAAACTTGTCTGATAAAAGGAAACTTTGTGAGACTTGACTGTCATGTCAAATATAATCTCTGTAAAAATCACAAGGATCTGATTCCAAGAGGGATCAAGAGGTACCTAGGTGCTTTTGTAAATCTCTCTTGGTATCTATCTGAATCTCTGAATCTCTACATCTATCTAAGGTGTACATCTTCATGCAATAATTTCAATTTTACATTTAACGAGTTGGATAGTATTAATCTCTTGTTTGGAAGGATCAGCAAGTGCTACATAAGGGAATAGCTGTAGAGAAAGTAACTTTTACATATTTCCAGAGGAATTTCCCATGTTTCCTATAAAAATACCCATTTTTTCAAGCATGTACCTACACAGTAAGAAATTTTTTGGTCTGGCATAATGACTCAAGTGATGGAAATTGGCTTCTTCAAAGACCGCAGGCTTACTCCTGTGGCATGCCACTTCTGTGAGCATGGCAGAAGGAAAGTTCTCACTCAGTTCTGGGTGTAAGGGCAGGAATTGCATTTGTACAGAGCAATGTATTTCCCCCTAGAAACTGATACTACAAAATCAGAATACACAGAGTTGCAGGGTACGTGAAATGCATTCAGGTGCAAAGAAGACATAAGAGACTGAATGTAGAGAAATGATGGTCTAGCATGCAGCAGTAGGTTAAAGCTGGCTAAGCAGAATGTAACAAGTCTTCACAGAGGCTAGCAGTTTAGGGAAACAGAAGTGAGAAGTAAAAACGCACCCCTCCACCCCTCCCTGCTGCCCCAATAGGACCAGAGAGTGGAGGCATACACAGAAGTAAATACTGAGTGGAATTAAAATCTTGGTTCCCAGTTGTGGGAAGTTTCACTATTTTAACATTGGTTTTCATCTCAAATAGATAAAAAATTCAATGTATTGACTTTTTATGTTCTTTTTGTTGAACAAGAAGTACCATGTAAGTACTAAAAAATTTTCATTCTGCAGCACTCCATGGAATTAAATACTTCTTTATTCTTCCAGTCCTGTTGACTGAACCCCTCTATTTGGATTCTCTCTCTCAGAATGAAGCACCAACACAAATCCCAGAAAGAAGTGAGTGCTGTGGTCATGAGGAAACACTAGTGTATCATGATAGAGGCAGCCCAGCACTTATTTTGATAAAAAGTTCCCAAGGACCTCAACTTCTTGGCTTCTAGCTGATTTGTATTCAAGTGACTGTAATAAAATTAAGAAGTTATCACCTCTGAAGTGACTTGTATTAATAAATTCATGTACAATAAGCCATTTCGTTCATATGAATACAATACGGAAATGCACCAGTTGCCAAATAAAGTATTGCTATCCTGAAGATTTCATGTTTCACAAACAGTATGACACGTCATTGCATCCACTATCAAAATGGAGTCAGCAGCACAATTCAATCACTTAGGATACAATATGATGAATACATTTTCCCCATGAAGTAATACAAGAATAGTTAGTGAAGGGAGTATTGGTAAGTGAAGAAGATTGTGACTAAAATCTTGGGTAGTTTAAGACAGTGCTGCTCCTGGCCATCTGTCCATCCCTTACGCTGGAGGTTGCTACACATATAACTGGGATACTGAAAGAAATGTGTACCTGCATCTCAGCTGTGTCTGTTTACAATTCAGCATGTTAATACAAACTCAACTGGAAATTTAAGCAAATGCAGATACAAACTGCTTAAACTCAGACACAAGTACATGGGGCAGGTGTGTAGCGGAGCTGCAGAATTTCAGGGGAAGGCTGGAAGAAAGCTGGTGGGCAGGCACCCCTGCCAGGATCTCAACAAGCCATTTCTCAGGGCCCTGGGATTCAGCAGCCTTTCTTCTTCAGCAAGTCATACCAAAAGTGCCAAAGCTTTAACTCCCATTGTCATGAATCCTAGAGGTTTTCCAGTTCTGAATCGAGAAGATAAATATTGCATGTTGGAGAAGCTTAGGCCCTGCTTATGAACAAACTGTGAAGGCACAGTCCCGATATATAGAACCAAAATGACTGAACTGTGCCAAGAATGAAAAAATGTTGTAGATGTTTTTACATTGCTACATGCAAAACACCAATTTTCTTTTTAGTTTTGACATAAAATAGCCAATTCTTTTTCTTCCTAAAGTAGTGAATCACACAATCCTCCTTCGCTGCACACCACACAAAAGCTATAACCTACAATATATGATCTGTGGCAACAGAATGCACACATTTAAGATCTTATTGCTGAGCAATTATATTGTGTCCATGATAACTACAACAGCTTCAAGTACTCTTTATTCCCATTCTTCCTAGGGACAAAAAGAATAAAACTAAGGTTTAACCCAAGGATGGTGTGAAATATGTGAAGCTTTTTTGATTTTTAAAAGCCCTTCTTATACTTACCTTTGACATGTATTACCCTAAGGCTGGGAAAAAAGTCTTGTGACAGTACCTGTCTCTGGTGATCAGTTCCTCTTCGGCTCAGCACATGACTTGAGAACACAGCCCTTCTTTGCTCAAAAACCTACATCTAGACTATTTCACACTAGAAAGTATTATCCCTTCCTTTTCCATATTAAATCTTTCTCATAAGCTGTGATTAATAATTTATCCAGTACAACTAACCAGTTTAGTGCAGATTAAAAACAGGAAAATGCACAGAAAGGATAAATAAAGGAAGAGAAGGTAGAAACTGAGAGAATGTGAAATCTTCACCACCTGCTAGAGTACTGTGGAAATGTTCTGTAAGTCCCTCCGTTAAAGCACAACTGCGCATCCCTCTCAAGGCATAGGCTGAAGGCAGCTGTTATAGGTATCTTTTTTATTTCAATAAATAAAATAAAAACATATTTTTCAGATGCTTGAGGCTCTTGCATCCTCAATCATATGGCAAGATACTGTTCTATTATTTTAATCTTTATATTTAATGAACATAAGATACATTCGTAGGCACTTTATAAACCCTGAGTGAATGTCAGTTGCTACCTGGAATTTCTACAACCTAAATTATAGAAATGCAACTGCAGGATGTATGTAGTGCGAGAAACTAGCAGCAGAACACAATATAATGTGATGGCAGTAAATCTTGTTCCACAGCTTTTTATCCTTATTTCCTGATTTTCAGTCTGTCAAGGGAATTGCAAAAAGGGAAAGAAGTAAAGCAAAAGATGAGTTGGGGAGACTGTGCAAGTTGAGGTCAGGACTGTAAAGAAATAGCTCGGAGCTGTGGCAGGCTTTTATTAAACAGCCACTCAGCACATGTTACTGAAAGGCCAATTAAATGGTTAAACAACTTTGTGCAAAATTCTTTGAAGTGTCTTTCTACAGCAACTCCAGTGGCCTGGAACGGGTTGCAGTCTTTTTCTTCACAGATTTGTGTATCTAGCTTCTGCATTAGAATAGGAGACCTTCCCAACACTTTTTGCTCCCAGAAGCACTGCAGAGCAGGACGGTTCAGTCAGCTCCATTTTAATTTCTACCCTGCTTCCACTACTTCAAGTCTTGCTTTGGAGGCTGCTGTCACTGTCACAAAGCTCTGGCCAACTGGCTTGCATGATTTTTTTCTTGGCATATATATGTGATAAAATAAAATCGCAGCAGCATTAGAATAACCAGTCCCATAGGAATTCATGTAGCCCTTTCATCAGTTAGCAAAAATATCCTCAGCTCTCTCCAAGAAAACTCTCAAACAGATGTCTCTTCATCAAAAAGTTGCCAAATTCTGACAAATTGGAGCCAAGTTGAGATAGCAAGATCCCGAGTCTTGATGGCCTTGCACTGAACATCCTGCCAACAATTCCCTTCTTCTATGAACAGAGAAATCCAACTACAGAACCTCTGCTGTCTATGCAAGGAGTGAGATAGTGTCTTGGAGATAATGATTTCACACATTTCAGTCTGTACAGCTGAAAATCAACACCTTGAACACTACCCTGAGATCAGCAGGTTGCCGTTGCAGATATCAATGCATTGGTGTGATGTTTTCGTGGCAAAATGGCCTGCTGTATATTTTGCATCAGGTCCAGACTGACAGGTATATGCAACGAAGTTAACCATGACTTAATGAGTTACCACTCACTGCTGAGCCATAATAACTGGCAGCATTAGGCCTCCTCGATCATTGCATTTGTGAAATAAAATTAATGCACATTAATGTAAGCCAGCTTCACAGCCGCAGCAGAAAAAGAGCCTACACAGGCAATAAGTGGCAACTCATTAAGCTAGAGTAATTTGGTTGCTTCTGATCATTTGTAAATTACCTTCACCTAACAAATGATTTTATGATGTAGTCACACATAGAGAGCAATGTAGTAATCTAACATAAACAATGTCTATAAAACCCCATCCTTGGTGAGGTTATTTCTCTCCTTAGCAAGGAATAAGCTCTCTCAAGGAAACATCTTTAGTTCTAGCTACACTAAATGAATATCATAAAAAAAGTTCCTTGATAATTAACTGAAATTTTAAGATTGAAATTTCTGATTGTTTTATTTCCTTTTTCAATAAAAATCATGATTGACTTTTATTCAAACAACTGTTTATGGAAACCAATACAGTAGTATTCATAAACGCTACATTCGTACCTGATGACAGTTTTCTACAAAGTCATGAGCAGCACGGAGAGGGTGAGTAGGGATTGGGCACTCACTTCCACTGCAAGATTTAGGGGGCCTCATATCAAGCTTGTAGGAGCTAGGTTCAAAACAGACAAAAATGAGATGTTTGCTTACGCTACTCACAACAGACCCTCTGGAAAATTCTGCCAGAGAAGTGGTAGATGCAGGATGTACAACTTCAGCTCAATGGGAGAAAAGAAACTGGCAGTTACAGCATAGGCTGAAAAGGAGGGGATAATATATACTAGTATGAAATAAATAGTTTATATGTAGGTTTTGAGCTTAGAAGGGCTACGTCTTCCAGTCATGTGCTGAGCTAAAGAGGAACTTATCACTGCGAGGACAGTAAAAAGTAACAGATATTGTCACAAGATATTTTTCCCGTTGTTGGGAAAATACATTTTAAAGCTCCTGTCATTTGAGTTAAAAATAGCTGTGAGAACATCAAGGAGAAATATCATCTATGCTTACACTATTGTCTTTCTTCAGAAGGGTGTCTCTGCTTACGGTCACTGTTGGAGACAATAATACATGGGGTTAAACAGACTCTTGTTCTGAACGACTATGGCAGCTCTTTTGTAGATGTCCTGGGTTTGTATTTCCATACATGTACTCCACAGAATGTAACACTAAGTAAAATCTAGCAAGTAGGTGGGTTAACAGTTTTCTCCTGACTCTTCCTCACTGCCAAGTAATCCAAACCAAGAATAGAGGCAAAGAAAAAAGACAAGAGCTCAGCAGTACTCTTTTTTTGCTCCAGAACTATGCATGCACGTGCAGTTGCTTTCTTGTATTGCAGTGAGGCAAATTTTAAACTCAGCAATTCGCACAGTAACCTAATTTTGTTCTAGGAAGTATGCCTCTTAATCCAAGAGACAAGCTAAATTTGTCCAGTGAATTATTTCCTGTGAATAATTCAGTTTTACTATACCCAAATTCTCTTTAAAGTTGAAGGAATGCATAGCTAGCTAACCCAACACTACAATTATGTTGGCATTTCCTTAAAAAGTCTCTTAAAAATGCTATTTTCCTAGCTATTTTTGTCCTGATTTACTGGCTGCTTATGTCAGCACAAAGCTGCCATGAACTTCCTTGATACAGAATCAAGCTAAATTCATGTTTCATTTTAAATAGACGCATACTGTTCTTTAATGCGCTTGGATATGGATAAGAGTCTTTGAACTCTACATATTTCCAGCTATATGGTACAGCTTTCTGTATTAATAAGAAGTATTACATTTAAAAAAAAAAAAGTATACTCTTGCAACTTTTAAATTACTCCTGTCCTGTGGAAGAATGGGCCAGTATTTTTGCAAAGACTGCATCAATTCAATGAAATTCATAAGAGGGTCAGAAAATCTCAAGTAGGACTACTGCAATAGCCTTAAGGCTGTAAAGGGGACTGCAATGTGAGGACCGCAATAGCGAGATTCCACTATTTTAACAGTTACACTCATTTGAAGTTCCCCAGGAAATTTAACACATTTTTCTAATGGTATCTACATTCTGCTAAATACTAGAAGCATTGGTGGACAGCTGAAGATCCACTCAAACAAATGTATCAGAAATATGGCAGCTGTCACACTTGACTAAGGAAGGAGCTTTCTAACCTCATGAAGTTTGTTAGTTGTTCAGTATAGGACAAATGAGTATAAAAATTTGTACAATCCATATTATAATATGGATAAAAATGGTATATATACCATTGGAATGGCTATGTAGAAACAGATTAGTTTCACATATAAAAAACGCAGAAGCCCCAGAGAAAACATACCTACCTACCCACGTACCAACATGGAAATCTTTTTTTTCACTTTGTTTAATTTCTACAAGAGCTACTACAAATAAAAACAAGCCAAAACTCAAGGGAATAAACATTGTTATAGCCCAGGACAGTGTTAGCCCAGTACATCGTTCTATGCAGTATAGCCACTGGCATTGCTTGAAAGGAAGGGATAAAGCCAGCTGCTCTGGAGAACAGAAACAAAATAGGGCTTATTTCCTTGGTGTTTACAGGTTAGTTTTTTAATCTCTAGGTTTCTTTGCTTTTATTCATCCCATTTGTGGGGATCCCAGTATCATTACAATCACGTCTTGATTTGTTTTGAAACACACATGCAAATGAAATTATATTTCGTCACTGAGCACTCAGTTTTAAGGCTACATGCCGCAGCCTCTTTTCCTTAAGCATCTTTCCAATTTACCTGTTTTACTGATAAACTACTAGCAGAAAAATGAGCTTCGATGTCCTGGGATAGTCATATCCCTGCCCTTCACCTTTAAGTGCTAACCTCACCCTGCTTCCTGATGTTTTGCTTTTCTGGTGAACTGTGGGCATGATCTCTCCTCCCCGAGACTCTTCTCAACAGTAAAATTACTGCAATAGCAGAGCAGACTTAGGAGGATGATTGCTCTGCAGAACAGCCTGAAGAGACACCATCAGGGCACTGAGGGCACCACCAGCCCTGACTGACCCTGCCTGGCTTTCCCGAGGGTTCCCTGCTCTGCCCACGGCCCAGGGTCCCACGTCAGCCCCCCAGGTCTGTCAGCCCCTGCCTCAGCAATGCCACAGCAGGGCCCGTGCCTGGCCAGCCTGCTGCTGTTCCTGCCTGGGCTTCTCGCACGGACGTGACCTGACTTGCCACCTTGTACTGACCTGGCAGTGGATCCCTGCTCCGTCCCTGGCCACACGTCCAGCCTCACCCACCCCGCTGGGGGGCTGGGGGGCTGCACTCCTGCCCGCCAGGCCCTGGCTCCAGCCCCGGCCGCCGCTCTGCCCTGGTGGCACCACCCTGCTCTCATCGCTCTTGGAAAAGGCAGTGCAGTGGTAAGAGGAAACTTAATTTGCCAATGGCAAATGTGAGAGTCTCAAAACAGGCTCTAAAATCACACGTGTGTGTTTGTGTGAGGCATAGTGCTGCTGGTGGGAGCCGGGCTCCTGTTCCTTAATCAAGATGCGATTTGGCCCAGGTGGGTGTGAGCAGGCAGGGCTGTGTGAGGGGCACTCTGCCCTGCCAGTGCCAGCACGGCTGGCCTCCCCCTCCTCCTTCTGCCGCCTCACCGATGGAAATCGGTAATGCGGCAGCAAATCTGGTTAAACCCAGCCTCTCAGGCCTTGCTGGGCGCTTCACCTCTGTGTGGGACTCAGCTGGCTCCACAGCCCTCAGCTTCCCACCAGTGCAGGGCCTGGTGGGGCTACCACGCCTCCTGCCTCCTGACAGGGATCGCTGGCCTGCAGGAAGCAGGGCTGCCCACATTTCACACCCCCGGCTCCAGGCAGCCCACTTCACCTCCAAAGTTTTCAGAAAGGCATACTGTTGGCAGTCTTGAAACAATTTTAAAACGTCCCTGCCTTTTAACATTTGAAAAACATGTTTTGTTCCAAAACGTACAGCACTTCTGTAGCAACTTGGAATTTACCCTGACAGGTCCACATTAAATTATTTTGGCAAAATTACATTTGTTAAGGATGTAATGTAAAGATTAGTTACAGATCCTAAGTAACTACGCTAGCTTTAGTGTACATATCTTAGCTGTTTGCTCCTCTGCCAGTAAAATTTAACCCCTTAAATCAAAGGAGAACTATAAAATGATGGGTTGCCAAAGAAATTTCCAACTGTGTAACAGAAATGGGTACCCAACTTTTCTTCTAAATTAGTTAAAAAAAGAAGTTCCTGTAGCTAAGCTTGAAGATTTACCGTATTTCAAAGATAGTTTTATCCCTCTTGAGTTTTACAAAGCTCTTCACCCCTTTGTTGTTTTTTCTTAACATTTACTTTTGCTGTCTATCTCACACCCAAATAATAAACACTTCTACATTAAATACCTCTAAAAGACCCTGACGCAAGAAAATACCCAGCAGCCACTTTTGCCAGGCAAAAACATATGGCCCAAATTGACTGCCAAAAATAGTCTATCATTCCTACTATAAAACTGCTAGTTAGCTGGAAAAAACCAGCACAATTTCAAATATCGCAGTGTCACACCAGAATGCTATGAATTCAGTATATCCTTTGAACACACAGAAATTAATTGGACCTATTTAAAATATATGCAATACAGTCATTTACAGTCACCCCTTAATTATATTAAACGTATAAAAGTGGGTATGTACATCGATACATATAGATAATATAGAGATATATATGTGTATGTGTAAAATTTCCAAATCAGAATGTTATTTCAGTACAGAGTTAAATCCTTATTCACTGAGCAGACATAGACATGATCTTGCTGAGGAGGATGAGAGTAGGGACTCCAGTTCACAAAATACACTTACTGGGCACATTACTCAAATACTACTACAAATATGAAAAATTAAAAAATACAAATCATAATGAAATGCCAAAATACAGCAGGAGGCCTCAGATTGATAAATGGTGATGTATATAGTACATCAGCTGAATAGATGTGATAAAAGTTGTGAAACATTTCAGATACTGTACAAGCAACTTTGCTTTTGTTGTTTTTTTCAAATCAACACTAAGCAGAGCCAAAGGACATACTGTGTATATATATTTTAGATATGCACACCAAATAGTGAAGACCATGTGGAGCTATGCTGTGCCAGAAATTTACTATGTATGTTTCTTGCCACTCTACCAATTCTCTGCCAATCTGTTTTGCTGGATTTACCTTTACTATCCCAGGTATCAGCAACTCTGAGGAAGATGACGTAATGATTTCTGTCTCTCTCTGTCAGATCTAGGTCAATAGCTGATATGAAGTTAGATATTTCAAGGCCTGCAGGCCTATAATTTCGAGATATATTTCACTAGAAAGGTAAGAAACTATAGGGTTTTTTATTAAAGACTAAGATGGCTATATAAAGTAATTTCACCATTAAAAAGGAGGCCTCATAATCTGAAGTTTTAGCTTATTTACATGATAGATCAAAATATCTCAGATATCAGAATCTAGTTCAGGTCATAATTCCTCTGGAAGAGCACGTTTCCATTGGCAAATGTAATGTACTGAAGTCACAGGTTTTGTGGGCTTGTATCATTTCATGAATGTTAGATAAAGCAAATTATTTTAAAGATTTGCTTTGACAAAAGCAAGATCCACATAAATTAAATTGTGAAATAACAGCTGAATTGATGATGACAGGATGAATCAGTTCCTTCTTGCTGAAGTGAAAGCTTATTTAAAACAATTTCTAAGTTAAAATATCCCTTTCATTTTTCTTAGATCAAAATTTAACTTTTTTCTAAAAAAACAGAAGCTCAGAATTTTCATTCCAACTAACAAGGCAGGAAGTTAAAATTTCTGAACAAGCAGAACAATAAATCTGTGTTTCACTACATGTAATTCCCTATACATGAGCTATTTTCTGCCTTACACTGGAAAAGCTGAAGCTTAGTAAGAGGCAGCGAGTACAGGCTGCATCTAACCTTTGGAAATGGGTAACACTGCTACCAAGATGTATCTGCATAGCACAGTTCCACAAATTCTCTTGCAAAAATCCCATTTTGCACACCTTACATCCATGGGTGGAAGATAGAAAGGCACCACCATTTCAGTGAGGCACGTGAGGCACAACACAGTTTGAAACTTTGTTTGGTTTTAAACGCTGATTGTGCTGACCAAGTCTTTCAGCTCCCTGAAGAAAATGTGGTGGGCCAGTATTAAGTTATTATTTTGGGATGTGTTTCCATTGTTCCTGCTGTCAGGAGGAATGATGCTAAAACAGCAACATAGTCTTCTATGGGATTTGCTCATTTTCAAAACCTATTTTGAGGCCTGAAAGAACAGGCAGGGTTTTTTTCTGAAAAAAAACGAAGTTCTTCATTCTAAGTATGAATATTCCCAGAAGATGATCCATCTCAATTTCATGAACACGTCAATAGTTCTCAAGATTTCCTTTCTTTCTGTCTTTCTGACAAAACAGGCACACAGCTGCAGCCAATCACTCCCTGTGCCAGTGCATTTGTCAATTAGTTCGAAGGAAATCTCCCAGCACACAAGGCTGAGCTTATGATCAGACAGGAAATTATGGTCTATTATGCAATTTTATTCTCATCTGTGATTGACTGCACATCAAAGGGCCACTCAATGGCAGCCACTGATACTTGCTGAGGCAAAAATAGTTTCGTAAAAGCAGATGGTGGAAGCAAGACACCAGTAGGTCAGAAACACTGAGTCTGAGTATAGCATACTTTATATGAGGCTTTTAGAAACAAAATGGAAGGATTTTAACATGTAGAGTTCCTTTGCAGTATATTGACATTACAAACTCAATGGTGTTTTCAGATACAGTGGATGTTTGCCAAGTTCTCCTGACCAAAATTTTCCCTCCCACCCTGTTTAGAGTGGTTTGGACATCAACAGCTTTATACTTGTTAGTAGGCAAAATTTTTTGTAGCATATGCTCCATACGTAGGATCTATCAGTATATGAAGTTAGGCATATGAATAATTCTGTATGCAAATAACCTCACTGAGCTCAATAAGACTTTTTACATTTTTACAATGTTTAGGGATAAAATGGTTGTGACATATAGTTATGATGTCAATATGTCCATCTTAGTCACACATTTTTTAACAACATAGGAACCCAATTATTTATAGAGAAAATGAAGTGTGTCAACTTAGGCAAGTGATAAATGTGAAACAAGAAAAAAACCTGAACAATATTTATGTAAATGAAGCCACAAAATGTTTTAAGCCAGTCACCCAACTAAAACCAGACCTTTGTAATGGCATATGTGAGCTCTGAATAGTGACTGAAATTAAAAATGAAATACTGTGGCAAGCTAAAGGGCCAAAAATATTACAGAAATAGGTCATTTGGTTAGATATTTAGAAATGTATTTAGAGGAACTTAGCAGTAAAATTAAATTAGTTCAAGAAAATAACAATTCTGAACAAAAATTGCTGCTTTAAACCAGGTATGTCAAGCATTATGTACAAACGTGACAATGTACTTGGAATCCTCATTTTAGAAAAGAGAAGTAAAATATGGACATATTTCTTCTTATAAATTATTGTGCTACACAGAAAAGTGTTTTTCTTTACTTTCTCTTTCCCCCAAAGAATTCGTTACAAATGATACAGCTGGATCATAACTGAAGAGTTAGTAATTCTCAAACAAAATAATACTAATAATTCTAATTACGGAGAAAGAAAGTTACATCAGTAACAAAAATATGTACCAAAGACTTTGAACCATTATTTATTTGTGATACCATATATGGTGGTAATTGCAAAACTGCAAATATTTATTGTCAGATAGATCAAATCCTTATTTTCTTTCTTGAAAAAAATCCAGAAGACCTAGCACACGTCTCATGATTTCCAGAGAATTAACATAGGTCACTTTAATAGGGGAGTTTCTTTAAATTTGCCAAAACATACCGTTATTTAGTTTAATAATGCATCCCATGCAAGACTTTTATGCATGATTAATGAAATTGAAACAGCTACAGCAATTAAACAGTTATACTATGTTAGTGAAACTGTTTCATTGCCATGATAAACAATTTCTACAAGGATATTACAACAAGCAGAGAAACCAAGAAGTGTATTAAATCAGATTAAAAAGGGAATGTTACCTTCCCCAGAATCCAGCTTTTCTGAAGCCAGCATTTTTATGTGCTTTTCACTCCTAAGCCTCACTGGCCTAGTAAGAGGTAGGAAGAATTTCTAAAATCCTAAAAGTTTCTGGCTTTCACATGAAGTTGTAGGAGCCTGGAGTGCAAGCTAATTCTAGGCAATTGGTGGACTCAGGCTACCCTGGATCTTCAATAGTGGTGCTCTGGTCTGTCCATGAAATACTGCTAAACCCTTTCATCACAAAAGTAGCCAGAGCTGATGTAGAAATGGATGCCTTGTAAAACAGAAGGGAGCACCAAACACCATGATTTAACAAAGTGATAATCCTTAGCTTGAAACGCCAGGAAGACCCAGGAGACCTCAGAAGCCTGAGGCCTGTATCCAGACAACATTTACCAGATAATTACTCTGAGTGACTCATAAAAGATTACTTGAAAAATACAGTAAATAAATTTCAGTGCACGACAGAGCAATGCAAAAGGGAGAAAAAGGGAACAACGAAACTAAGAGAGGAAAGATTGGAAATGGAAAAGAAATAGATCAGAGGAGGAAGAAAAGACTTCTCCAGGATTAGACAGGACCTACAGTAAGTGCCATGATTTGGGGAATAAAACTGAATGGTCTCCATTTCTCTTCTGTAATATAGGTAACACATGAAGCAGCATGAAAAATGTCCTTACTCCAGGCTGTGCCTTTTAGGAATCAGAAAAAAACAGAAGCTTGGAAAGATCCTCTAACTCACACTAAGGGTAAGGACACAGGATGGATATCTCTGGAAAAGAAAAGTAATCCTTGCATAGTATATAATACTCCA
>WAAD01018361.1:0-36552 GCA_013389945.1 Fregata magnificens | reverse complement strand
CATTAAGAGAAGGTAGGCCCAATATAATATGTCCAACTTGGATTCTTCTAATATTGCTGGGATAGTGTAACTTTCTACTCAGAAAGTGTCACCCCCTTACATTACTTTTACCTGGNTTATTCAAAATTCAAAAAAAGCACGCACAATAACTTAAACAAAAACAGAAAACAGCTTTACATAAAGGCAACAGCATTTTGCGAAACCTTCCTTCAATATATTTGCATTGATGCAAACTGAGATTGAACACTGTTATTGCAATAACTTTGTGACGGTCATAACAAGAAAAGACTTAGAAGACTGCATTAAAAAATGAAACCAACCCCAAGCAACCGCTGTTGAAAAACACAGTTGCTATGTCTTTAATGACAACACATGCTTTGGGTTCCCATTCACTACCTATGCCAGTGCAAGCTTTGAGACAGCCAAGAAACAGTCTAGGCCCAAGAGCTGACCACGTTACGATCTCTGCTCTCTAGCAACATCAATACTGCTCTAACAGCTCTCCAGAAAATGCATGAGCTTATGCAAAACACATTAGAAATGCTGTGGAAAGATTATCTGGTAGTTCCTCTAGGAGTCACTAATCTTATATATACTACCTATATGCACACACTACCTTTATATATACATGCACTATATAGAGATATACACATATTACATACATACTGTGCATGTATATATATGCTAGTAACTAACAGGAAAATTTCAAGAGTCTGTATTATTATGAAAAAGGCTAACAGCTGAAATGAATCTCATTTTCTGGATTTAGAAAACTTTCCATCCATATTTCAGCTGCAAAGCTCATCATACCAAGTAGGTGGACTGGCTTCCTTATTCTACACTGATGGTAATGGAAGCAGATCTGGGCACTCCTTTTTGGCATCACTCAGTCTGACTGCATCAAATCTAGGCCGGCTTGTCAAGGACTATTGTACCTCTCTTCTCCATTGTGAGAAACACAAGCATCTATGCAGAGCAAGATGGAACACACAATGCTAAAATCCAAATGCCAGCCTTTTCTGAAGACTTTTGGGTGATATGTAGAGGAACCAGATTAGTATAGCGCTGTATGCGGTTCACTAAATCACCAATACTAAATGTTTCTGTGTCACTAAGTAATATAAAGAGAAAAATGTTTTGATCATTTTGACATTTCCATTAAATCTCTTTCTATTTAACTGCACAGTTTGAGAACTAGTACATCAGAGAAAAAATATGCAAGAATTATTTTAAAACTGGAGCCAAAAGCAATACAGCTTATATAGTATCAACAGTCTTGACCCCATGAACCACACTCCAAAAATACTAAGAGGATCAAGAGCCACAAGATTCATTCCACACGCTGGAGAGACAGACACAGGGGCTGCTCTAGGTATGCTGTAGACCACAGGCAGGACATCAGAGGGACTTTCCAGGGATCCCCACCTCTCCACTGAAGGAAAGGATGGAGTAGGATGTATAAATGGATCCCTACATGCTTATGGCCAGCCTCTACAGTTCTTACCCGCTCATTTTTCACAACAAGGGATTATCCAAGAGTGCTTATGCAACCATATGTCTCTAAGATGCCATGTCCTACAGCCCTACAACAAATGCTGCCTTTGTCTTCCAAGCTGTGTCTAGCTCAAGTGCCTCAGGTCAGCCATGCCTGGACTATCGTGACTAATGAATAAGGCACATGGGAAGACAGCCTGTTCCCACCACAGCAGCAAATCCATGTTCTCCACAGCAGGGCCAAGATTTCACTAAAGAGGTCCAAACTGTAAATTATTCTTGTCCAAGAAAGAAAAATGCATTTTATAAATATAGCAGAAGAATAGAATGTTTTCATTCAGAGTCAATCAAAGATTGAATACAGTTTAATTAATAGAAGGGAATATTTTCGTGTTCAGTATAAAAGTGTGTTCCACTAACATTATACCCCTAAAATAGATTTAAGTATAAAATGCTACGGTCATATTATTGCCATCTGGTTGAGAGTACAGAATTTTGCATATTTTAGAATTTATCATATAAATATTTGGCTCACAGATTATAAATAATTACAAACATGAAATAATAACTTTATTTTCAAAAAAGATTGTTAATTCATTAAGTTACTAAATATTATCACTTCTGGGTACTTTTGATATAATTTTCTAGCACTTATCTTTTCCCAAGTCTGTGACCAACTACATGTTCAAATGTCAGCATATTAAAACAGATTTTGTTATACTGTGGCTTTGATAAAGATATATATTTCTTTAAAGTACATACCAATGGGTACTTGTTAAAAAAATACTCTGAATATAAAATCTTACAGAATATTACTTATATTGTTATTCTTATGAGTATCGGATATAATATAGTAAATACTCAATTCAAGTAATAGAATAATATTTAATATACAGACTGACAAAACTGACAAAACAATTTGCGTTCTGACAAACTGATTAATTTTCCCATGAAAATATTTTAGCAAACTTCTGTGTATTAAGACTTGATAACTATTCAATTTCAGGAAAGCTAGTATGTGGCATTCTGAATTTTTCCAAGAATGTTCGTTTATTCTTTCAAAATAAATTTACCTTTCAAAATTTAGAACAAGAATTCAAAACACTGGCTTTGCATCCCAATCTAGGGTGCATGCCTTCCAGCCTGTAATTGTGATTTTTCTTTTCTCTTCAGAATGGAAAATACATTTCCTGAATAGATATGATACAGACATACAGAAGGATACAGAAATAAACCCCAAAGCCTTAACTTTGAAACCCGAAAATGGTCTAGAGTAAAGGAACTACATGTGACCACAATTTTGTTGCACTTGAAGTACTTTACTTCTCTTCAGCTGCTGTTTATAAAAGCAAAGCAATGAAAGTAAAATGATAGATTTCAGAACTGTCTTTAAAAATGGGGAAAGGAACCTGTTTGTCAGTGCTTAGCTAGGATATTACTGAAAGATGTGAGAAGATACAGGTTTCAGGACTGTTAAGGAGCGTTATTTGTCATTCTACTGAATTTTCTGGAAGGGATACACTCTATTTCACTGGTGAATTTTGCCATTCATTGAACCAAAATTTGAAACAGCTCATGTTTAACTGTTGTCTGGGTATTTGTAATATTAACCTGGGATATAGAAAAACCTCTTCCAGGTTCTGCTGCAATAAATATGCAAGTATGCTAATTTTTTTTCCTTACAGTCAACCAAAACTGATGAAACTGGGATGAAAATCTAAATTAACCTATACTACTTCACACAGGAATTGTTAATCCAAATACGGACAAATCAAATAATAAAATCAAACAAGGGGAAATATAACTTGACTATTCTATATCTTGAGTAAATTCTGTACCCCTATTTAGATAAAAAGAAGACAGGAAGCTCCTTGCTGATTTTGTGAATCTTGCAGGAAAACCTTCTGAGAAAACAATTTGTCAGACCGACCCAAATTCAGAAATAGCTTCTGAATGACAGCTGTGTGGCTTTTTATTCAATTATTATGTTACTAGCCTATTTATTTCCTTGAATATAATATTTACACAAAAAAATTCACCATCTCTTTTTAGTCTGATCCATGTTACACTTAACATCAGTATCCACAGTGATTGCTGTCATCCTGACAAATAGAACCAGCTTTCTGGAGAGTTTTTAATATAATGAACTATCACTGCAGTTCACTGGCATGAGACGCCCTGTTGTGTTCATGTGTGCAGAGAACCATCAACTGCACTAGGGATCAGCTTGATTTACTTGTAGAAGGAAGAATTTCTTGCAAAGGTGCCACTAAGACATGCATAAGGTGGTAGAAAGATATTAAATTATAATTGTGTATAATTTTGAGGAACTGTGATCCATCAGGGAACCTCTACAATGGAAGAAGGCTCAGAGGAGACGGCCAAGGGCAATATGCTTCTGAAGATCAGGGAAGAATGTAGGGAGTGACTGGCGACAGTGGCTGCAAAGAAAGCTGAACTTAGCTCCATACAAAGAGGCCCAGAGGGTGGCTTTGGTCTAGATAAATTGCTGCATCAGCTGAGTGGATCAGCCAGCTGCAATCAGTTTAGTGGATCAAGTGGTTATGTCAATTGAGTGAACCAACCAGCTGTGTAACTGTTCATCCCTGAGTTAATCGAAAGAGAGCAAATGTCTTCCTGCATGTGCTGGACCAGCACTGGGGGGTATATACGCACCTTGGCCAAACATAGAGTATAAAAAATAGAAAAATGGACAAAAAGAGCTTTGGATGTAGCAATGGGCTTGAGCTGACTTCTCACTCCATGTAGTCCTTCCTGGCCACTGGGGATGCCCAGTGTCACGACAGTGAGCATATTATTCAGAGTGGTAATGAGCATCACATTCATGTTGTGCTTCAACTGTATATTGAAATTCCTATACTCTGCAAGTGTAACTTGTCCTGATATTGTGATTTAAGTATATCGTTGCATTGCTCTGCTAACTCAAAAATGCCATGTAACATCATATAACTTCAAATAAGTAAATTTGGTATTAAACACTTAAACCTTCCACACCTGGAATATCTAAAAGGAGATGGTCAGAGAGTACTGGGCTCTGATACGAACAAATAGTCTCCCACGCTTGACATATAATGTCCATTTATTTACTCATACCAAATCAACTTTGAAGATCTAGATGACTTCCTTCCAGCAGGGAAAGACAAACAATAACAAATTGTGTCTAAAGGATTGTTTTTAATACAGCAAATAAGATACAAGACGTGCTTATTTCTAGCCTTAATGTGCTTTTCCAGCGCTGTGAACTAACAAAACCTTTACTAATCAATATACCAAACATACTAAATAACAAAGTCAGAAGTTCATAGACTACAAAGAATGCAAGTAAAAACAAGCTCAATATTGAAATGTGACCCTGTGACCTTCGTTTGGTTCTGCAGTTGTGTTGTGAGGGGGATTTCACTCTCTATCTCATCATTGAATAGGTGATACTACGACGGGTCATTTTCAGTAAATTATTTTCAGTGTTAGAATTCATAAGATTAACTCCGGTGGTAACTGCAACAGGACTTGTTCTCTTAGCGTTACTTTGTTCAACACGTCATATCAGACTAAGTTAAAGCCCTCTAAGTAGGTTTTTATGCTGAGGCAAAGCATACATTAAAATGATGAATTGTTGGGAATCCTGATCAGAGAGAGGTAAATTTGTATTTCTTGCTTGAATAAATTTTACTGTCTTACATTTGGTTTGTAGATTACAGAAGCATGCATTTGGTGACAAAACAGGCCTACTCAAGCAGGTGGATGCTCAACCAGCTCTCAATCATTGTCACGACTCAGGGAGTAACTGCCTTTTTTTCAAGCAACTACTGTTTGCAGAAATAAATCACAGCAATACAAAAATTACATAGGGGAAATGACATGCTATCTTTTTGTTAATTTTATCTGAATATATACTGCATTTGACATCTTAAAAATTAATTTTTATAATAGCCCCTTCTAGTTGTGGAACAAGTCATCTCATTATCTGCTGGCCTCTGGCACTAATATCCAGCTTATTTTACAAAACTTTAAAAGCCCTACTGTGGAGAAGCTAAATATAATAAATAATAAGCTACTACAGAATTCTTCAAGAATAGATTTGTTTTGTGCTAGGAATTTCTGAAGTTGATTATAATCAGAAATATTGAATTAGCTTTAAAAATACTACATAACTTAGGTTGTCAGAAGGGTTTACAGATGTTTTCTTCAGCTGTCGTACCAAATAATTCCCAGCATTCTGATTATCTAAGGCCTAATGTATACCCTTGGGAAGTGGAATTGAATCTTTACCATATAAAAACCAACCAACCACATACTAAAAAAAATCTGTTCTAGAATCTTCCCCAACTAAAAATACATGTTGTCCCTCTGATAATAACCTACAGTGATGATAACAATACTTCAACACCAGATCCTGCTTGAAGGTCATCCCTAATATTTATTTTCTGTAGTCTTTCTCTGAAAAAATATCCACAGACTAGCCTCCAAGTAAGGTCAGTCTGAAGAAATACAGTACCTAACAACATCCTTTGCCTACAATTTTAATTCCTATGTTTTGAAATATGTTTACTAATACTAAGCATGAAAGAAGCGAAGCAAGTATGTAGAAGGGAAAAGAAAAAGCTTCAGGAGCTCCACTTGAGACCTCAAAATCATGCCTAAGGGCAGAATCAATCTTTATGTTAACAGAAATGTTGGGGCAGCAATTGTCTCTGTCAGAACGACCATTCTCTCAGATAACAACAGGGTGACAGCACTCACTGCTTGTTTTCCTTAGGCAATCTGCATAAATGTGCAGACAACTTGTTCAGGCCTCACTCCTCACTGTTTACTGACTCCTACTAGGCAGCACGCTCAGCTGCCATGGTGAAAGCAAGGCGAAACCAGAACGTTGAAAGCAAGTCAGCCCTTCTTAAAGCAGATCCAAATACAGGGGCACAAACTAATGCCACCTTCCTTTTTTTTCCCTTTTCCTTTTTTTTTCATCGACACTAAAGCCTATCGAATCTTAAAAAATATGTTGCATATTCATTACATTAAATAAATATAGTAATTGGATTTTCCAGTCATTTAATGTAGACTTTCATCAGTATGGTGCAAAGCAGAACAAAGACTGTGTGACAAAGAAGTAAAAATAAAATCCAAAAGCTTACATACTGTTGCGCTTCATCAAAGTTATCATATCAAAGAATCTGACTTTAGTCACAAATATCACAGCTTCATTAATTAGCAGTTCAAGTACGTAAATCTGCATTTTGGGAGGTATAACTCAAGATGAAACTTTTCCAGAAGTCTGAGATTTAACATCCACATTTGTCACAGAAATAACTTAAAGAAAAATAGGGAGAATGGGGGAGTACTGCTTTCAAACATTTTCACAACATATGTAAATCACAAGTTCTTTGATATTGAAACTCATGTAATACAGATCTTTAAAGTGAAGGAAACATGATTAACACCCTAGAAAACAACATGCATGGACTTTTAGCACTAAACCTACACTGACAAAAGAGATACTCCCAAAAATCCCTTGAGCCACAATCTGTAATCAAAGACAGACCAACAGAGGAGACCATAATCACTTTTAGGGTCCATTAGAAAATAAATTGCCTTTCTAATTAACACTATTCACAAACAGATCTTGAAAATATTGTGCATACTTCTGTGAAAAGGATTATCTAAATAACATGTATTTGCAAAATTGTTCACTGTGCCAAGATTTCTGTTTATTCAGTGGAGCAGTCTAGCAGGTCTATCCAGTAAATAATGTAAGTTTTTAAAATTATCACGCATGTGGCAATATAAATTTACCCAATAGCCAAGCTCTTAAGTTTTTTCTTATAAATAATAAAAAAAAAGAATATGCATAACTAACATCTGACCAAAGAAATAATATGTGTTTTCAGATGACTAGTGTGTACATACAGGATGTAGCTGATTTTTTTTTTTTTTAATGAGATGACACTTGCAGGTAAACACTGCATATTTTATGAGTTTGAATTAGTGGAGTGACACCACAGTTAACTGAGCTTCTAATTTAACAGACATTTTCTGAGTGCTCTAAAAATCAACATGCATGCTCATGTTGTCTTGAAAATTACTGTCCTTGAATGGTGTAGAAACTAAGTTTAATACTAAAATGTATACTATTTTGTTACTGGATTTTTGTCACTTTACCTATATAAAAGTAAAACATCTAACCTAAATTAGTTCTCTAGATTCCCTCGCAGATCAACAGAGTTTAGCACCTGCAGAGCATCCATCCTGCTAGCTATAGAAGGAACCTAGATGAATAGGTTGGACTTGTGTAACAGCAATGCTGTTGTACTGAGATAGTCTAAAGATGTGATCGTGACACAGTTTTAAGGAGACCTGATGCCTATAGGCTGCTACAGACAGACAAAGAGGAGACAGGCTTTAAGGCACAGAAGCTCTTCCCCAGGTCTGAAATAAAAAATGCAGTCTTCCAAGTTACATGGACGTTGACAATGATGAATCTATTATGATGACCTTGGACCACCTAAAAGGGGTAGATACACATTACAGCAAATTGTATTAGCAAAAATGACTGCTGATGACGTCCTAAGTAGTTGATTAGTTTTAGCCATGTAAAACTTTAATTATTTATCCATGAGAGTATTTGATGCATTTAAACTATCAGACACAACAGGCTACATAACAGTCACCCAGGCTACATCTGTAGTTAATGGAGATAAACTCGTAGGATAAATGACTCTGTCAAAGTGACTCATTTTTTTCAATCTGAAAAACTGGTTTTAGATCAGTCCTACCCTTGGTAAGCATTTCCTGAAATACTGCACACTATTTCCCCATCTTTTTCATGCCTATTAACCCATTAAGGCTGGCCACAGATATATCTCATACATCCTCCATACAGGGAAGCCATATTTGAAAAAGTGTTAGGAATTAGTTACACAAAGCATCTTTAGATTATGTGACACATTATAGCAATTATCTTTGTGAACATTGCAACAGGGTCTCATTCATCATCATCATTCATCAACAGGGCCCCAATGTATAAAACACAATATTAGGGTTAATGGCACCTCACTGAATGCATCATATGCACATGCTGACCAACGTGGGCTTGGATCTGCTGCATATATTATCAGTCTCTATCTCCAGTCTACTTAAAGAGATATTGTCCCCAGCCTAAAAACCAACTTTAATAATCAAAATGTCTAAATTAATTTGATGCTACTTTCTTACTATTGAATATAAAGTATAAGACACTTACAAAGCATATGGTTCAGTAGAAAGATAATCCTCTAGTAAGCTTCAATTACCGGCACATCAATAAAATAAGTTAATGACACTTGCTGACCTTTCTACAGACTTTCTCATGAAAAGACCTCCAATGTTAGTGTAAGCATTTCACTATTAGATGGGATGTACTAGATGGTATTCCAACAACAAATTAAATGCACAGCGTTATATTTTTCCTAACAATATCCCTCTTTTTGTTTTATTCCAGCATAGTCTGCCTTTTAAGTATAGCCCTTAGCTATCAGCAGTCTTTATTCCCATGAAACCACAATGATTTTGTCATACTATAAATGCCAACTCCAGGTAGCAGAGAAAGAACAGAAGCACAGGACAAATTCCATGAGTTATAAATGGTCCTTCAGGACTTCAGGAAGCCTATCTGAACTCAGTGTGAACATACAACTTCTGGGTCCCAGTTCATAGTTTCACTCACTGATCCATCATTTCTATTAAAAAAAAAAAAAAAATGCAGTGAGAATGTTACAAAATGAGATGACTTATCCAATTAAAGTTTGTTACATGCTCAACAATGAACCTGCACTAGTACTCTTGAAGGTGATATTGCTTTGAAGGTGTAGCCTTTGTTGAGCCTCAGTGTTACTGTCCCATGATCAGCCTTCTTTCACACAAGTGCACAGCCGGTCTCTGGAGAACACGGACCAGAGTACAGGCTACTCCCACTGGCATTCAACCCCAACATACAAAATGGACATGATCTTTTCAAAAAAAAGGACTATGGGGCATTGATGTGAAACACTAAACCAACAGGATTGAGAAATACAGATATACTCTAGCACATTTTTCAAAGACAGATATGCTTACATCATGCTCACCTAAACTACTTACTTTTGTTTGGTTTTAGTGATCAACTTATGGGTAGCTAAAATTCAGTGCTGGCTTAACCACTTTTTTTTAAAAACTATTTACAATTAGTTCAATCTCTTAGTAAATTTATTAAATCATTTTGGGATTTATTTAGATGAACAGTGTTAAATAAATATAAATTCCTCATTACTGAACCAGTGGTGGTGTTGCTGAAAACAAATTAGAAAAATTCTGACTGAAAGAAGCAGTCTGCCTCTACACACAATTAAATTCCTCCACTGCACTCCTCTGCCCTTCCCTCCTCAATACTCCATCTTCCTCTGAAGTTCCTTAACAAATGCTTATGAGAAGAACTTTACTTAAAGATAGGCCTGACTTTGACCTAAAAGATTTCAAATTAATAGATAGATAATAGACCTGATCTCCTTCTATGACCTTCTATGACCGGGTGACATGCCTAGTAGATGAGGGCAAGGCTGTGGATGTTGTCTACCTGGACTTTAGTAAGGCCTTTGACACGGTCTCCCACAGCATTCTCCTGGAGAAGCTGGCAGCTCACGGCTTGGATGGGCATACACTTTGCTGGGTAAAAAACTGGCTGGATGGCCGAGCCGAGAGAGTGGTGGTGAACGGAGTTAAATCCAGTTGGCGGCCGGTCACGAGCGGTGTTCCCCAGGGCTCAGTTCTGGGGCCGGTTTTGTTCAACGTCTTCATCAGTGATCTGGATGAGGGGATTAAGTGCACCCTCAGCAAGTTTGCAGATGATAGCAAGCTGGGTGGGAGTGTCGATCTGCTCGAGGGAAGGAAGGCCCTGCAGAGGGATCTGGATAGGCTGGATCGATAGGCTGAGGCCAATTGCATGAGGTTTAACAAGGCCAAGTGCCAGGTCCTGCACTTGGGTCACAACAACCCCATGCAACGCTACAGGCTTGGGGAAGAGTGGCTGGAAAGCTGCCCGGCGGAAGAGGACCTGGGGGTGCTGGTAGACAGCCAGCTAAACATGAGCCGGCTTTGTGCCCAGGTGGCCAAGAAGGCCAACGGCATCCTGGCTTGTATCAGGAATAGTGTGACCAGCAGGAGTAGGGAAGTGATCGTGCCCCTGTACTCGGCACTGGTGAGGCCGCACCTCGAGTACTGTGTTCAGTTTTGGGCCCCTCAGTACAAGAAGGACACTGAGGTGCTGGAGCGTGTCCAGAGAAGGGCAACGAAGCTGGTGAAGGGTCTAGAAAACAAGGCTTATGAGGAGCGGCTGAGAGAACTGGGACTGTTTAGCTTGGAGAAGAGGAGGCTGAGGGGAGACCTTATCGCTCTCTACAACTACCTGAAGGGAGGTTGCAGTGAAGTGGGTGTTGGACTCTTCTCCCAAGAAACTAGCTATAGGATGAGAGGAAATGGCCTTGAGTTGCGTCAGGGGAGGTTTAGACTGGACATCAGGAAGAATTTCTTTACCGAAAGAGTGGTTAGGCATTGGAACAGGCTGCCCAGAGAGGTGGTGGAGTCGTCAACCCTGGAGGTGTTCAAAAAAGGTGTAGACGTGGCACTCCAGGGCCTAGTTTAGGAGTCATGGTGGTGTTAGTTGATGGTTGGACTTGATGATCTTAGAGGTCTTTTCCAACCTTAATGATTCTATGATTCTATGATTCTATATGTAAATGTATCTATTGATCTATCCTCCAGGATTGGACTAAGTCAAACAGATGTTAAATGGCCAGATCTGAAGCATGGTTCCAAATATTCTTTGTGTTTCTAGTGGTTTTGAACCTGCACTTTCTTACATGGGCAAAGTTATTTGGGCATTTCAGTACCTTTGTTGTTGACCATCTCTTTTCTGTACTAGAAATACTATGCTTCTGTTTAATGCAGTATCTTTTTTCCTACAGTTTTCTTGCTAAAAAATATTATAATATACCCTTGCAATTGTATGACAACTTCTCCTATAAAATGAAAACTATTAGAGAAAGCAATTCTCTTGAAGAAAGAATTAATTCTGGTTCAGTCTGTAAACAGCTCCCAAGACTACACTGTAGACCCTTCATAGACTCAGTGTTGATGAGATTAGAGAACGCCTTGAAGTAGAAGCACACTTAGCTGGAAAGGGAAAACAAACCAATTAATGGGACTTTCCCCTTAAATTATTCTTTCACGTCACCCTGCATATAGTATACCCCTCTGGGAAGTAGGGATCTCAAATAATAGAAAAAGGCTACTGAGTGCATAGTTCGGCGTATAATGCCTGTGACTTGACTGCTGGAGTTGAAAGCAATGAAACATAGACTATCTCTTACAGCAGAAAAAGGACAGAGGGAAAATTTAACCTGTTCTCTAAGAGACTAGAGATCATGGTAGCATTTTCTGAGATGCCTACATCCTGGAGGCCAGAATGCACAACTGAGTAACAGATGCAGATTTATAATTATTATGAATTGGAGAACTTCTAGAACATGAAGAGCAGGTACAGAAGGGATGGTCTTCAGCTGAACCAGAAAGGAAGCTGAGACGTTGGCACTCAGGTATTCCAGAGGAGAGAAGAATGATATAAACTAGTAATTGGGGAACACAGACTGGTACAGAAGAACCAAGTTTGGAATGACACATTTTTCGGGGTAAAGGGCAATAAAACATCTTCATGAAAAGAGAAGACAGAAAAGCTAATAACATTCAGGCATTAAGTAGTGAAGAGTAATCTCACCAACTAAAGTTCAGCTTAAATACCAATTAAAACAGCTGAGCAGACCAAGATCAAAAATCAGTGTGTTTCTACTCAGACACCAAAAAGAAAAAAAAATAAAATTGAATGCTTGGCTCTAATTGACAATATTAACTGAACATGCATGTCTGGCATAATTGGAAGAAGGTAGTCAGCAGGAGACTTGTAATACCCAGGAATGAGTTATATTAAAACGGACCACAAGATGCGCCTGCGAAGAATTGTTAATGAATATTGAAGAAAGTCTTGAGACTAATGAAGTTAATTGAATGAACATGCACCACAGAATTTCTACAAGTTGAAACTGAGTGGCTAAAAAAGGAAGAATATAGTTTGGCGAGTACTCTATCAGTCATCTGACTAACACAACAACACTGACTGAATTTGTAAAAAAAGGTCACTGAGATGCAAGAGGAGGAAATGCATTAATGGGAGAATCCTCTTAGTGAACATAGTCTCATATCAGGGAGGACTGCGATGCCTAGATTTTTAGATACCTTTAGTGACCATTTCTAATCCTGAGTGCACAGGACTCCTGGTTAAAATAGAAACTGTGATACTAATACACTAAAATTAAACAAAAACAACCCTTTACTATTACATAATAAACATAAGAAATCCAAAGAATTATATGAAGATGAAGATTTTTTTAATGGAAATTAAAAGGAGGAGCTAAAAGGATGAAGAACTCGCATCAGTGGAGTAAGTGTTTAAAGACTCAAGATTAAAAGCTTGAGTAAATGCATACCAGTTCTCGCAAAAACTTTAATCACAATTTAAAGAGTCAAAAAAGTTACATGGCAAAATAGAAGGTTGTTTGAATTAATAACATACCTTTAAAACACAATGTTTGTTCATGTGATGAAAACAATAAAGAATGTGCTCTCATAAATTGTATCTAAAGTTATAAATGCAGCTCAACAAGATTTTGAGAAATGACTTGCAAAAGATATAAAATTCAGTAAAAATCTCTTTCAAATACATCTTAGGCAAGAAACCTGCTATAAAGTCTGTACAGTCACGGGATAATAAAAGCGTCACAGAACCTCTCAGGAAAGATAACAGCTGTAACAGAAGAAAGTCCAGATCTTAGGGTAATTTGCACCCCATGTTCATTATGCAAAAGCTTAAGTAGATCTATCTTTGGAAAAGAGAAATCCAAGAAACTTTATTAAGCTGAAGAATCAGTGCAAATTATGAGTAAGAAAATATGAGTAAGAAAATACTAAGACATAACCATAACTGGCAGCACTCATGCAATACTTCTGAAGAAGTTTAAATATGTAATTGCAAGCCTACAAACTACCAGATTCAAGCCAAAATTTAAGTCAGGCTCAGGCCAAATGCATCCATGATTTTCTGTCAGTGGCAGAATATGAGGGAACAGGAGAACATAAGGGAATTACAGGTCTCCTGGTACAATAAGTAAGAGTCCATACAGTTTTGGTGGAAGGAAGTATTACAAAGATATCCTTCACTAATGGAAAGGATGACCATGAGAAAGAAGAGTAATCCATTCAAAAATTTGGATTTTGTTAATTTGGATTTGGATTTTGTTAATTTGTTAAAAATTTGTTAATTTGGATTAACAGAACTTTTCACAACATCCCTTATAAAAGACCCTTAAAGAAACTAAACATATGATAAAGAAAAATGCTCTTTCATGGATTATTGACTGATTTGAAAATCAGAAGCAAAGGACACAAATGAATAATCAGTTTTCATAATGCATGGAGATTACTGGTAGAATCCCACAGTAGTTTGTGCTGCACCCTCTGTTGTTCATAACAGTCATAAATGAACAGTTAAAGAGTTGAAAGGTTAGATGACAAAGTTTGTTTATGACATAAAATTGTCCGATAAAAAACTAAAACCAATTTACCAAAATCACAATATTGAGAGATTTGTTGATAAGATGTTAATAAAGCATGTAACACACCTGGAAAATATACATATAAATGTGAACGATGGGCTCTAAAGAAGATGTTATCCCTGAGGATAGAGATCATAGGTAGTTATTTGGAAACATTAAGTTAATGGCAGTTAAAAAGGCAAATTAAATGTAAGATTTATTAAAAAGAGTATAAAGAACACAGCAAAAAACTTCATTTTGCTACTGTATCATTGTAGTATTCTTTCATAATTTGAGCAGCTGCATAAAATCTTGATTTCTCCATTTCATAAAGTAAAATAAGAAAAGTCACTGAAAATGGTGATAAGAATAATCAGACATTTTGTTTGGCATCTATAGAGGGAGAAATTAAACTGACTGTAACTTTTCACATTGTAAGAGACAAGTTCAGGGATGCAGGGCTACCTTGCATCTCATGGAAGTCTATAAACAGAGGATTGCTGCAATAGGGGAGGGGAAATTGGCAAAAGTATCATTCTGCACTTTTCTTGTTATACTCTTTTCCTTATTATCTGCTACAAGCTACCATTGGAGATAAGATTCTGATATAGATTGACCTTGGTGTGATCCAGTATAATCAGTTCTGATATTTTTATCATTGCTAATGCACGATAAGATTTTTCACCAGGCTAAAAAGATCAACAAAATCAAAACCAGATGGAGGCTAAGAAAAATGACTTGGAGGCTCTGACAAATTACCAAGACCATTCCTTTTGAGATTCTAGCCTTATATTGTGATCAGGAAGCTGGAAAGAGCAAATGTCAGACTGAAGGGGACATAGCACGAGTGGGAAAACAGGAAATCAAGCACATGCTCAAGGAGATAACTAACTAAATGGGAAAGAGATGGAGAACTAATTAATGGATATTGAAAAGAGGGATAGGTAGAATTAATGGGAACCACAGAAAGAGGAGGACAAAAGGACAGTTTTAAGAAGGAGGAAAGAAGAAATACAAAGTGGACTGCAAAGAATGACAGGTGAGTTATGATTGTTCACACTGACAAGTAATCAATTATCTTGAAAGCAATTACTGTGGAATTGCTCGCTAGTGCAACATTTCAATTAAGCTGTGAAGTAATTATATGATGAATCAAGTACTGTATGAAGTAAATATGGAGAGAAATAAAGTATTATAAATCAATAACATAGATAATCAGTAATGGAGTGAACCAGTTATGTCAATAACTACATACACAATGAATCAATTATGGTATTAATCAATTATTGGGAAAATAAAAATAGTGAGAATTAATTAATGTGCCTAATATACAAAGAATATAGCTACTAAAAAAAGCATGCTGAAAATTTTAGTCTGGTCTTCCCTTCCACACTTTCCTTCTCCAGACATAAAGAAGTATATTTAACACTGTCCTTCCCTTCTTTTTGCTCTTTAGAGAGCTTATTACCCTATATCTATAGTAGACTTTGCTCAATTCTCAGCAATAGCTAGGAAAGCTTAAGAAGTAACCTAACTTTTGCTATCACGTCACAGTTGCCAGCAAGCATATACACCACTTTTGCAGACCTTTAAAGAACAGAGATGCATAGGCCATAAAGTCTGTAGGCTGCAGACAGGCTAGAGACGGACATCTCCTAGTATCATAGCATATACTCATATGTACAGTAATGTTACTCACTGAAATTTACTTCCTTTCCTTTAGAGTAGGTACCCTGTGTCATTTGAGATGCACCATGGTATCCAAGACTTGCACGTGGGGCTTGCAGATAGGGCACAGAACACATGGGAGACCACTCACTTCATCAGGTGGTGACACCTGGGAGGTCAGGTAAGAAATGAGAGGATCTGGAATGGCACAACATGACAGCGTGTAGGAAACAGAATCATGTCCTACGTGCCCGCTTTTGGGGAAAAAGTCACTATCTCCTCTCTGCTCCTCTCAACCCTCAACACTGCACTGTCTATAAAGACTGTATGTCCAGTGATAGGAACAGGAGCACAAACAGCCAAGCACTCCTGCAGGTGCCTAAATGAATGCATCTTAACTTCAGTATTTGAATCTTCCCAAAGTTGCCAGACAGTTGAACTGGATCTGCCTCAATCTTAGTTAGCAGCCCAGAAATGCCAAAAAGGCTTTTCTTTCTTGTTTCATTTTCCATTAGTCTTTCTTGAATATGAATGATCAGAATGATACCTGTATGCCAGGTATTTACCAGCATTCTTTATAATGAACAGGCCTTTCCTTTGGTCTTCTGGATTATATTATCTGATACACCAGTAAAAATAATAATCAAAAACATGCAGGCAAACACAGAAGACTAACGGAAATGAATATACAGAATACAACATATCAGCATGAAACACCATCCAGAGTTTAATATCCCGGTATGACTGGATCATCTCCAATTTCGGGAAAACTAGAACATGAAAACATAAATCCAAGAACAAGTATTGCTAATATATCTAACAAAACCAGGAAAACAGCATATAACTGGAGAGTAGCAAGTGCCATGTGTATATTTAAGAAACTGATAAAAGTGATCTTGGCAATTACAGGCTCATTAATCTTACCTTAATAGCTGAAAGGCTTTACAAGAAATTTTGAAGGGAAGTATAATTAAACCCATAAAGGTAAATGAAAAATGAGATAAAAGGCAATATAAGTTTACAATGTTGTAAAGCTCTGTGCCAAGCTAAATATGTATCTTCCAGTGAAACAGTTTTTGTTTGTTTGTTTTTTGTTTTTAAATTGCAAAATGAAGATTAAATTGGTCTGGAGTTCAGTGGGGCTAACACATGTAAATGGAAGTGTAGAACTTGTATTACTCTCTCTAATGTAAGATCTTAAAATCTAAAAAGGAGAAAACAATGAGTTATGCTAGAATAATTTTATTATTAGAGTTCCATGAGGATTGGCTTTGGGATTAATAACTGTCTAATTCTTTGATTTTGACTTCATAGATATTTAAATTTGTTAATTTGTATTTTCTAAAGCTGGAAGGCATCATCAGTACAGCAGAGGATTAAAGAAGAGCTGGATGATCTAGAAATTACATCTGCTCTATTAGCCACCACCTCACACTGGAGCTTATGTTCAATTGAACAGCGTCCTTTATGACCCTTAGGTTCTTTGACTGTTTTCCAAATGACCATCCTGTAAAAGTGGCACAATCTTTGTTTCATGGACATTTGACCTTGCATTCATTTGTGTTTAAACAGATCCTGGTCAGATTAGCCAATGTTAATGTACCATCCAGATCACCTACTATAGCTATGTGAAGTCTCCTTCTCTGGAAATATTCAAAACCCGCCTGGACGTGGTCCTGTGTGCCCTGCCCTAGGTGTACCTGCTCAAGCAGGGGGGTTGGAAAAGATGATCTCCAGAGGTCCCTTCCAACCGCAACCATTCTGTGATTCTGTGATTCTGTAACTAGTATACTTTCTCCCCTCACCAATGTCAGCGTTTGAAGATTTTATAAACTCTGATTTTATCTCTCATCATCACTAAAGCATAATCTAGCGTGCTCCTGAGTGCTACCAATAGCTTTATGGTGGAAATGAAACCACCTTTAACTCCTGCTAAAATTCCAAAAGGATCATTCATTTATTCAATGGAATACGTATTAATAATTAACTCATTACCATATG
This sequence comes from Fregata magnificens, assembly GCA_013389945.1. Classification (NCBI taxonomy): domain Eukaryota; kingdom Metazoa; phylum Chordata; class Aves; order Suliformes; family Fregatidae; genus Fregata; species Fregata magnificens. Next base: position 18,718 of record WAAD01018361.1, on the reverse strand, counting down.
AGTCACTGGCCTAAAAAGTCACAACTGAAGAACAATTCCCATACTGGTAGCAGTATTCTTGCACCAGGAACAGGCAATACTACTAATGAGTGGATTGTGGTTTTAGTTGTGAGTTAACATACTGCAGATCCCTAAAGACTATTTCTTCTGGAATCGTCTTTCCCTGAAATGAGGATTCTTAGCTTGGGGCCAAATTCCTTGCACATACGTGAGCACGTAGACTAGTCAGCTGAAGGCTATACATTTCATTCAAAATCATATCCTCAGACCTTGCAAACTCTGTATGTCTGTACTATCTTTGGCACCACAGTGTTTACCCACAGTGTTTGCTGACATAACTTTTTAAAAAGCACTATTTCTAGAAAATTACTTCTTTCTACCTTTTACCACTCAGATTTTTAAATAAAAAAAAATCTAATGCTCTTAAAGAGAGATTAAGGATGTCAAAATCACCCTGATCCAATGGTTTGAAGCCAAGAAAATCTTTTTATACTGCTAAAATACCAGAGGCATCGCACAAATGAGCATGAAAACGTTTAATCTAAATTGCTCTTAAATTCTGACTACTTAGCAAACTATTTTCAGCTTATAATGTAAACATTCAGTGACACACTGGTAGAAAAATGTAGGGCAAATCTTTCTTTTAACTGTTTTTGGAAAGGTCATTTCCATTTAAGAAAAATGTAGTGAATGATACTGTGAGAAACTTTGGTACTATCATCTTCGTGACCAGCTATCCCATCAAAATTTTGTTTCTCTTCACTTTGATTGTTTCTCTTTCATTAGCCATATTTATATTTAAAGGAAAAAAAAAAATTTTTATAGAACCTCTCATAAACATTAGTGGCTTGTGCTTATAAGTGGGGATTTATTCCTGTCATCACTGCCATCTGCAGCAAAATGACCACTGACTTTAATAGATACAGGGTTTAAGAGGATTTTAGTTGAACTCCATTAATTTTGTTGCATGAACAGGGACCTGTTGTGTTTAACATTAAACAAACACAAATGTAAGGAATAGTTCCTATGCAGAAGAACCTGCAGTCTAATTATCCATTCACCACCTATTACAAGTCCTTCCTTACAAAGTAACACAGAATTTTTTCCTTCCTAGATTTAAATTGCTACTAGGACTGAATTGCTGGATGGGGAATTAAACTATTGATACCCTCACGCTAATTAATTCCATATATATGAATTCAGTATATTGAGACGAGCCATAAAAGCTGCAACAGGGAAAGCACTGGAACATAATGGCCACGGCTACATGGCTTCAAGTCAGAGAACTCTGAGATTAAAAAGTAGAGGCAACTGCTGCAGGGCAACTTCACACAAAAATAAAAATACCATGGATTAGGAGTGCAAGAAAACTTCCCAGACTGCAGCAGTTTTGCTTTGACTCAGAATTTCATCACATGATGATGATTTTTTTTTAGTGGGTTTCAGGATTTTCCCATGGTACCCTGTTTATTTGCTCACAGCCACTGTCAGGTTAAACAAGGAAAAGGAGCAAAAGAATGCCCTGATATTTGCTCTACGCCTAAGTTTGTTGAAAACTGTATATACGGACACAGTTTTCTATTTTCTTAAAGAAAGTTTCTACTGTTTTACACAAGAGGGAAATTCAAACTTCTTACAGTGGAAACCTATTTTCTATGGGGTTTTTTACAATATAATTTCTGAAGCAAGGTTCAAGCATTATTTTTTGATTAAATGCGCCATGTGTTTTGAGTACAAAACTGAAATAGTGATGTTTGGAAAACCAATGCATGCACAGACCTATCAAATTGTTTCTATAGGACACTGAGAAAGAAATGAGTATATAGTTTTATTCAACCTTGTTACTTGCAGTAGGATCCCTGTTAATGAAGTGAGCTACTACTATTTTGTATTTTTATGTAGACAAGACACACAAAATGACAGCCCTCTTCATAATAAGCATTTATATGCTTACCTCAAGACTGACAGATCTACCTAGCATTAGTGAAAATTTGGCATACAGAGAACCCAAAGATTCTACAGGTTTGGAGCTGAGCTTCCTTGTTCTGTAATGTGATTCATTTAGAACAGGGATGAAGTGCATTTGAGGGACAGCCTTGAGGAAGCTTATTTGCTGCCAAAAATATTGAAAGACAGAGGACTCAACCTGACTGAACTAATTTTGGAGAATATGCTTTTAACAAAAAATACATGTACTAATTTATGTCTTACTGTCTACAGATACATCCTGTAGATCAAAGAAAATGTAGAATTATCTTTTAGCATGTCTGAATGATTAGAATATATATTTTTTCTTATTAGATTACATTAGTCAGATATACATACATGTTAAAATATTTTCAACCAACTAAACTCGCCACAAAAAAGATTGAGAGCCCAAACACATTGTCTCTAACACAAACTGAATCTTTCCAATTAAAAGTGCTGCAACCCTTCTTTGATTTTAATTGCATTACATACTTTCTGACTAATGACTTCCATTTCACTAAGGGACACTTTCAAATCAAATCCAGCTATAAATGTAGGTGCTTAAAAATTCAGCTTTCATGAAATCACAGATTAATTGAAATGTTTCAGTAATAATTTGAAACTTTAAAGTATTCCTTTTCTTTTTTTACACTATAATTGCTAGAGTTTTTGCTATTTTGTGAAAAGCCAATTCTGGTTTTGCTTTCAAGAAGTAGGCCACAAAAACATAAGCACATATACAGTAGCACAAAAATATGGGCCAACAAACAGAGCATCTCTATTCTTGCTGTTATATAGGACTTATCGAACTGTCATTATGTAGAACATGCACCAGGAGAGACAGACCTTAAATCCACCTTTTTTCAACAAGTAGCCTCTTACTATGCACGTTATTCCCCTTGTCTATCTGTAACATAGGCTATATAAAAAATAGTGAACCAGCTCTGGTTTCATTCAAAAAATGAATGATGGATATATATGATGATGGCACCAGATATTTACTTTTCAATGTATGGTGTTAATAGCCTAAACTGTAAATTACAATGCAGATTGCAGAGACAGTAAAGAGTACTGTATTTACAAAAGCAGAATTTCAGATGTAAATCTGCAGTTCGGCTGAGTCCTATTTTTTTGCTTTTTTTGCTTCTTTTCAGGTGCACCTGGATGCACAAGAGTGCTAGGAAAAAAAAAAAAGGGCAAATCATAGTAGTCATTCCTGTGCTAAAACTGCATGATTGAAGTTTTGACAAAGAAGAAATAAGGATATCAGTATTTTCTATACATTTTATTCTGGCTTTCTCAACCATTTTCTCAATCCAATGAAAATCTGAAGCAATTGATTCTTGAAATATAAGTCAATAAGGGAGGATTTCTGTGAGATTACTTATAAAGATTTCTAGCCCACATTCTTGTAATCCAAGGTTATTGCTTGTATCATCATACTGACAGGTTTATCTTCATAAGAAATGTTTTGTGCTAGGAGAATTTATGTTTTTATGCTCAATTACAGTTTTATGTTGGAGGTATTAGGTAGGCAATAAAAAGGGCCTACCTTACATCTATTATTCATTTTTCAAATCCAGTCATGAAGGTAAGATATCCTTGGAAATGTATTTCTCTTGTCTTCATTAAGCAAACAATTTGTATTAATTCTGCTTATCTCAAACTTTACCATTTTCAGATGGGAAAATGGTATGTCATAATTTACATAACCCTTCGAGAATGGTACTTTTTCTCTAGATGCCTCCAGTTTGGTCTGGATTCCCATTATGTGAAGCACTGTATAAACATAAAAGGAAATAGTCTCTGCCATAAAGAGTTCACAATCTAAAGTCAACAGAACATAAAACAGGAAAACTGAAAATCCAAGACTCTGTGCATGCCAGCAGATCTCATTTGGAAAAAAACGCAATTTTCTTTCTAAGCAAAATAAAGACTATAGGATCCAACCATAATATACTAATTGTAAATTTAAGGAATTATACAAAAATAATAATAAACTTCTGAAAGGTCCCTGTATCTGAATTTGAAAAAAAGTGACTACACATTTTTCTTTCCCCACCCCTGCCGATGTAGTACTGTACATGCTACTAATACAGATGAGTAATGATGTGAGACAAAGCTCAATGATCACAGTTTGCTGCAGGTTAAAAAAAAAAAGCCACAATAATTATGTTCATTACCATGATGAGTTAGTTAGAGTCCAGTAAAAGCTCTAAATGTCCTTTGTGATTTCAATTAAGTTGATCTTAAGAAGGATGCCTAAGCAGAAATTTCAATGTTACCTTTTACTTCTGCAGAGCACACTGAAATCCTCTAATGCAAAAACTGCATAGCTCCCTATTCTTTATTTCAAGTGCATTAACTATGCCCTAATATTTTAACTTATTGGGCTAATCTATAGGAATCACAGCAGAGAGCCTACTACTGATCATTAGGTAGAGTGTGATTTTTCCACCTTTCGGTTTTTGTCCAAAGCATTCATTAAGAGGAAACATAGAATCTTTTAGCAGTGCAATGATACACGCAGTCACTAAGCCTTGACAAGACAGCGCAGTGAAACCTGAAGCCTGAAATGGGAACATTTAGTGGAATAGCGTAACTCAACCATTCATAACTCATCAGTAAATTATACTGCTTAGATTCCTTAAAGATGTAGCCAGTAACCAGGCTGGGTTAATGTAATCAAAGAAAAATACTCTTAGAAAAATCTGTTTATTTGAATACTCAGAATGCTACAGCCTCAAGATTCTTATATGCCCTCATTCATCATTGGACCTTCTCGCATGAAGAACTGTGGAATATATTCTTGTCGCTAGGATAACATACTGTGGGGGAGAAAATCTACCTTCAGCATTCAAAAAGACCAAAATCCAAAAGCTCATTAAATCAAACATGCATCAGGCTGAAGATGTATTCAGTTATAGACGTACTTTGAAACCATGGGAGGGTGTTAATAAACAAACCCATTGTAGGAAATATTATATTCCGTAGCCAAGAGGCCAGTATTAAAATCTGGGAACTATTATTGTATGTCTTTCAATCCACATTTGCCAGTCCTATATTTATGTAGTGATTATTTGGCCACTGTATGATTCTACACTTTTTTCCCCCAGATTTATTTCTGTGAAAAAAAGCACAGTTTTGCACCAACATTTTTAGGAAATGGTAGGGGAAATCTGTACAGTCTGCTCTTGTTAACATGACCTGGATAACAGCGGGTGATGTGAGAAGAATGTGAGTGTAGCCATTGTGTGTGAACAGATTTTGTCTCTGCTGAGAGGGTGTTTGTCCCAAACCTGATAATGCTAGGAGTGGCATTTTGCTTAAGGTGTACACCAGCTGGATTAAACAGTAGCCAAGGCTTACCAAGAGACTTCTGAGAAAAGGAGGAGTGAGTTTGGAAGGAAGTATAAAAAAAGCATGAAAATATCTGACTGCAGGAGACCTTGGTGTCAGCAGCTGCCAAACAAGGTTTGGTATTCCCAGAAACTGCCCCGCTGGCATTGCAACGTCCACCTAGGCCTGACAGAGCATCGTCCCCGTCAAATGCCAGCTGTACCCTGCCCTCCAATGAGCGGGCTGACAGTACGGGGTGCAACAAGTAGGGACTCGGGAGGTGGTTTCTCACCAGCATGTTGATTAGTGGATTGTAGGGAGCAGCGTAGGCACACAGGGGGTGCATGTAAATATAGGAACTGGCACTCACAGAAAAGGGTGTGCTTGTAACCCACACTGTCAGGGCCAGCGGGTTGCATACATCCAGCTGTGTGAAGGATTTATGTGTGGTGAGATGAGAACTTCCTAGGAACAAGTACAGAAGGGTGTTTAGCAACTTGTAAGAATATGTTTACAGTCTTCAGGTGTCTCATATTGTGGTTTATCTGTTGTATTTCTGACATTGATCCTGCAAGTATAGTTCGCTGACTGCCAGTTAATTGCGTGTTGTTAATAAATCAATAAATCTCTTCAGTCCTGATTCGATTTAAAGCATGTGTTCAGCAGTTGTTCCCTGCAACAAGGCTATTCCATGTTGCTATAATTCCTAAGCAAGCAGACATAATCTGTTCTAAGAAAGTTGAGCACCTGCCTTTCTTACTAAATCATAGCTCGCTTCTGAAATGTACATGGGCATCAGGGCCAGACAGTGTAATGCATCACTATCTACACTGTGGTGGATGACTGAGAAACGGGGTGAGGTATTGTGTGAAGTTTTCTGAAGGCAAAAAACCAATCCTCTCTAGCCTGTATGCCTGAAGTTAGAAATAAATCATTGTCCGTGCCCAATAACAATGCGTTCTGCAGAAAATACTGCCTGTGTAACATAGCCAGGGTCACTGCTAGCTTTGCTTAGCTGCACAGGCAGTGGTCAGGAAAATTTTATCTGGGGCATGCTGTTCACTTGACTTGAATCACCTTCAAAGTTGCCACTCATAAAGAAAGCATTACAAAGAACTTTATGCAAGTTTGAAGATGCTTTCCTCATCTCAGACTCTTTTTTTCTCTATATTACTGTTCTTCTGACTACATGGTTGTTTAGGACAGGTATTGATTACATATAAATAGAGTGTGCAAAGTGTGAATTCATTGTGTATGAATTATATAGAATTGAAAATATATAACCATAATATTCAATCTGTAATTATCTATGGTTTTTTTAGTATATTTGTGTGCCACTAATATAATTAGAATTCCTACAAACTGTATTGATAATAATGTAGTTAATAGGACAACTACACACAATTTGTATGCCTGGGACTTGAGTTATCTCTAATATTTTCAGAGGTAAAGGAAAATTTTTGAATTTTAAATCCCTTATTATAATCGCATATATTTTTAATATATTATTTAAAATTAGAGGCAAAAATAGCACACATGATATAAGAAAAGGGTAATGCCTCCCTCCCCACCCCCTGCAAAAATAGAAAGGGGCTGTAAAAAGATTCACAACCTTGCCCCACAAAAAATATTACAAGGGCTACATAATGTTTTCTCTGGAGTTTCTTTTCTTTAATCTTTTAACATTTTGTAAGGAATTGGGGACAAAGCAGTTGTTAAATAAAAATTTCAACCCATTTTAAGAGACTAAAAATGACTAAATGACTGTAATGCACTACCATACTGCTCAGTGCTTCCTTCATCAGGACTCACATAACCATCCTCAGGACAGATTCATGTCCTAAAGCACTACTTCCAGAGTTCACACGTCAACCCATAAAATCCGCCATGTTTCAGGATTTGAGCAACACATTCACATTACCAGCATTAAACTATTTTGCACCATGCAGCACCACTATCAAAGCTCATAGTCCCAGCTCCAATTCTGATGTGAGCTCTGGTATAGTAACACAAAAATTTACACTCTCAGATACTAAAACTGGCAGCTCAGTAAGTTTGGATATTCACAGAACAGAGTTCCTTATAATTTTCTCAGACTTCGTCCTACACTTTCTACAAAAGCAGTGTCTACAGATGTAAATAAGACCAAACTTTGGTCTCAGATACATACAGATGCTCTTTGTCCAGCAGTCATACCTGTTAAGTCATTCTGTTTTGGAAGCAGGAAGAAATCAGGATTTTAAAAGCGAATCTCCAGCCTTGGGAATACCATTCCTAAAGACCCACTCTTTCAGAGAGGGAAATGCTGCTCTGTGAAAGACAACCCTTGAAGTTCCACACTGTAAATTAGACATGATGACTTCTATCATACACTAGGTATTTGTACAGTATCCATCACTGTAAGATCTCATCACCCCTCCCTCCCTTGCAGAATTTAGGCAGAAATGAACAGATTTTAAAACCGTAGGAATTTAGAGATGGAAGAAATTCTAGGTATATTATTCAGTCTGGAAGTAAACTCTCTCTAGGAAAAAAAACTATTAAAATATAAATACCATAAAACGTAGCCATCATGATCTCTTTAGTCTTTGCCACTTCTTTGAACGTAAAATTCTCCATTTGTGCTCAACTCCACATCATCAAATTACAACAGATGTGTCAGGGCCCAGAGTGCAGTCCCCCCATGCTGCCCCGTAGCCCTCTGTGCTCAAGGCCAGACCTCCGGTTAAGAGAGAGCTGTTTCAGAAGCCTCTGCTGCCTTGGAGCTCCTCAAGAAAATGCTAGAAGAAGCTTCAGCAGAGACTCCTCCAAGCTGCTATGCTAAGAAGCAGTAGGGTCTCCACACTTCTTCTGGAAGCTGCTTTTAAGCTGAGGCCCTCAGCACCAGCCCCTGCCTGAGCTATGCTTCTATGGTGTTGCAGCCAAGCCTCTCCTCTGGCCATGGACCCCCTAGATCTGGACCCTAACTCTCACCCACCGGCTCAAATTCCTGGCTTGACCTTGGACTTTCCCCATCACTATGGACTTCTCTGGTGATCTGGTCTGCTGGTTGAGCCCTGGTTACTGTCACTGGGCCTGCTCTACCCTTCCTGTTTGGGTACTGTGGCACTGCTCCCTTGCCAGTGAGGCCACAGTCTCTGCCTGCCATGTTATCACGCTCAGCTCCCATCTTCCCTTGCATTGGGGAGCAACCTGTCCTTGCTGCTCCCTGACAAGATGTATTCAGAGCATGTTTATTAGATTGGGTTTTTCAGGGGACACAGACAGGGGCCATCTACCAGTTTATGAATTCCAAAAAGTCTGGGAAGAAAACCAGTTACAAAAGCACTTCCTGGAGCTGCCAAAAGAGCAGCCCATCTGCGCCTGTGCAGAAGCAAAAATGCTGATATCCATGAAGGTTTAGCAGCAAAAAGCTAGGTGTCATTGATGCTGAGGGTTTTCATGAATTGCTCTCTTTAAACTAAGCACTCAAATATTTCCTTAAACAAACCTTAGGAATCCACATCTCTTCCTGAGTTTAGGGCAACATCATTTATCCAAAGCCGTATAAGAAAAGAATGGAATCTGGGCATCCCAGTAACTCAGCATCTTCATTTTTAAACCATCATCCTTAGCTATATACTTTGTGGTGGGTGAGAGTGACAGTAGGAAAACTAACTGAGGCAGTGAGCTCTTGACCTGGAAAATTGGAAAAATTAAGTGATAGCACGTTGTTCCTTTTATCAGCAGGAGATGGATTACGTCTCTGTGCCAGTAAACTATACTGTAGGATCCTGCCTCTGAGGAATACTTTCCTTTGCCTCTCAGGGAAGATCTGCTTCACAGCAGAAAGTGAACACAAGAGAGTACTGCCCTTCAGCCTCTGCTCATTGGAGGGCCCAGCACAGAGTTTGGCAGTTTGTGAAAGGCTGTTGCAAAGAGAGAGGAATAATCTGTTCTCCCTACCCATGGGTATTAGACAAGGTGTAAAGGAGCTTAATTGCAACAAGAAAGATTCAGGTTAGACATTAGGGAAAAGTAACAGAAATGGCATGGGTAGAAGAGCACTACTGGAATAGATAATCTCAGGTGATTGTGGAATCTCAATTGGGAAGTTAAAGAAACATCAATGAAGAAACACATTTGTAGAGTTAACTGAAGAGAGACGGAGCAGGGGAAAGGGAATTAGATGACATGTTGAAGTCTCTTTCAGCTCAGTTTTTTATGATTCATGATCTCTTGATTCTTACTTTGGAGCAGATAATGCTTTGGTGATGAGCAATCACACTGTCTGGGTTTCCTTTGGGAAAAAAGAGAGTCCTGGTGATAGAAACTTGCTGATAATGCATCCAGCTAAGGAGTTTTTTATTTGAATATTCATAAAAAGATCCATATTCATATGTAACAGAAACACATACAGTGCTCTGTGTACATAAATACCTCCTTTACTAGTAGTACTCGGAGAAACTGGTCAGTAATCAAACCAAACAAAAAGAGTGGATATAGGGAAAGAAAACTCCCCTCCAAGAGATACACTTACAGAAATTTACATTTTCAGATGTTGTTGACGTAGCAATAAAGACAATATAAAAACATCCATTACTGATAAAATTCTGCGTACCTAAAATCCCTGGCTGGTGGCTACACAAAAGTCTGATGTGGTGAAATGAAAGCACTTATCATTTGTTCTGAAAGTCTTGTGTTTAACAACTATTTTTAACACCAGAATTACTAAAAACAGTTTCAACTGTCCAAAGTACATTAATAATACATTATTGTCCTAGTTCACCTGCTAAAAACAAAGGTATACATAAGGTGCATAAAACAAATGCAGATGTTATAAATGGAAGAATCAAGTTTTAAGTCCAGATGAGAAACGTTATCATAAAGTTATAAGAAAATGGACAACTGAGCACATCTGAAGCTTTCCTTCATAATATATATAGGCTCTGCCAAGAAAACTGCACGCACTGTACTGACTCCATCAGACACTGAACACCATCACAAAGGATGATCTGCACAGTCAACTACACTATCACTTTCTTACTTGGATTAGATTAGTGAATGATTGTATACACTTATCTGTATTTGACTGTTATTTTAAAGATTATAGGAAAAGTGAATGGAGTTAACTTGTTCATTGAGGCACAAAGAAATAAGTCTTACAATCAGAAAAGGTGTTAGGATTAATGACGCTGTGCATTGTTGAAGCTGGCAAATATTTCCTGTTTTTAATATACCTGTCAATAGTGAACTACTGGGCATGCAAGGATGCATAAGCCTAGGTCATAGCTGGCACTTCTTGCCATTCACAGCCAGCTACATCCTGGCTCTCCGGTATTCATTGTTGTCAACCTTCTGGTGTTTGCAATCCTGGCTTTAAGTCCTGAATCCCACAATCAGCTTCATAGGCTAGAGTAGCTTGTGTACAAACTTCCTCACTTCGTACATCCTGCTGGATTTGGAACTGCAGTTCCTTTCTTTGGGAACTGTGATGAATCACCGAAGGATTGTTTCCTCTAATAGAGGAATACAACATAGCAAAAAAAAAAAAAAAAATTAAAGTTAAGCATAAATATGCACAGCCTGCTTTACCTAAAAATAAAGGAAGGCATATCTTACTCAGATCTCTGATGCAGGATTGCTCTGTCTCTGGAATTTTTTACCCTCAAACAAACTGTAATATCCTATTCTTCTCCCTCAGACACATTCTGCATTTTTCCATGCAAAGCTACTGTATTCTTACCATCTCAAACAGATGCAATATTCCAAGAGAAAATTGTTTAGCAAACTAGCTGATGGATCAGGTCAGTAATTCACAGTAAATGGATCCAGGAATATTCTTCATATGTTTGGAAAGTGACATATTGGTCATGTCTTAAGTCCTGGAGATACACTTCCTATCAGTACTACCAGTGGATTAACACTATAGCACTGCGGTAGCCCAGTCAAGATGTACTACTTGTACATAAGTACAGGTAGCTCCAAACCTGTCAGAAAAGAAGGAAACGTGTCTTAGAAATGCCATATACCTTCATGTCTTAAAAAGTCTTTGCTCCCATTACTGTGCCCTTGGCCATGTGACAGGATTTCCGGAAGCAGCAGAATGTCCAGCAGAGAGATGCAGACTGAGGGTTTCAAGCACGCCATCCCAAAGATACCGCAGATATCTAACACACAGACAGCTCTATAAGCCGCACGCATCAGTAAAAGGAAACCTGGAACTCCAGGTTACCAGCCAAAAAGCCAGTGTAAGGGAAGATAACACAAAAAGACCAGACTGAGCTGTAGTGAGAGCTGCGGGACATGCACCTCTGCCTATGTGCCCTCAGGCATGCGTTGGCCTTGCCTGAGCTCTGCCGTAGCCACGGCTATATGGGGCACTCTACCGTCCCCATCCTCACTTGTCCTCCCAGCTCCACTTCAACCTTTTTTAAATACTTTTTTTTATTTCACTAGCTATGATGGTTTTCATTATAAGTTCTCTAGCCCTTTGAAAACTGAAGGGTTTTGTTAATGGCACAGAGTATATACTCAGCATGACCGGTCACTCCCACCTCCCTTTCTTCTGTCCAGATGGCACAAACAGCCAGGATTACTGACCCAACTTTTATAACAGAAGTCCAACCATCTGCTTCTCTGGTTGTTTCAAATGGCTTTATAGACAAAATACATTAAACTAAGAAACTACCAGCTCAGCAACTTTGAATGTACAGGCAAGTTCAAGTGAAAACAGCAAAAATGCCTCACCTTTATTGTGGAATGCATATGGCACCCTCTGCTAATAAGTGGTTTTACTCATGTGAGAACTCACATATTTCATGCATTCGTAGACACCCCCGAGATTTTTTTCACCCTATATTTAATCCATCTGTAGAGTGGTTAACAGACAGGAGGAATGATATAGCCACTTCTTTATATACACTTCTGACAGCTACAACTTCAAAACCTACTAGATCATAGGGAAAATCTAGGGGGAGGTTATTTAAAATGCAGAGTTGTTCAATACATATTTCTATATAATTTCAGGAGTGTGCAGTTTCTCTAAAAACACAAACTTTTCACCTCTAATCAGGACAGAAGAAATGTAATTTAGGGTTTTTTATACCTAACAAATTAAAAAAAAATTATTTTAAAGTAAAAATAAAGATATATTCTTTTTAGAAGTTATTATTAGCTCTTTTAAGAATTAGAATGTAAATAATATATTTGTTTTGTAGTATTTAGGTTAGCTTCCTGATAAAGGACATTTTCTTCTGGTTTGAGGGAGATAGATAGAAATGTAATTTGCAGCATGTTGTACTCTAGACAGGCTCTTCTTAGCCTCACTTTAAACAAGACAGAAGATTGCATTGACAACATCAGTTCCCAAACTCTCACAAGCTAAGCAGAATTTTCTGGTCAAAGGTATCCATCAGATGTATTGACATGCTTCTAACCTACAATATGAAGGATATTTAGGAACATGTCTGGTACTGATATTCTTGTAATAAGAATATGCTATTCATTCAATGCTACTGTATATAAGAGCAGCATTTTAATATAGTTAAGTCAATGTGCTTTATGTTTCATATCCTAAATAGCTCTATTATCAATACCAAAGGACATTTCTGTCTTCACTGTCAATTACTTTTATGTTCTGTTTGTACCTCAGTATAAGAAACTAAAAGACACAAGCTAGCCGCTGCTAAACACAATATATTTCTTTTATCCAGGTTTTACAATGAAGGCTTATTTTGATTAAAGTAATGTTCTTTGTGCAAATCACCTTGAAAGAGGTAAATTATTTTTCCTGTAAATTGCTCAGTTAAAAAAAAAAAATATATATATATATATGCATAGAAGCCTTTTGTAGCCTGCTTTCCTTTACAGGTTATGACATCAGACACAAATCCAAAAAAGAAAGTGGAAATATGACCTGCTATAATAATTCACAATGGAAAACACATTTGATGTGATACAAGAGGAATAGCTCTAGCTAAAAAGCTTCTGATATCTTTTTGTAATTTTTACTATAAATTATGTGTTTCTTCAGGGCAAAGACAGACATACAATAGTGTGTAACATCATCATTTTTTTCCATAGTATAGTAAATACAATCATCCACACAGAAGGCACTCAAGAAAAATCTCACATCATTATGCTCTCAGTTATCATTTGAGCTGAATGCCTGAAAAGTAACCTTGCAACTTTTGAAATGCTATTTTCTCAGAGTAATACAGTTTTTCAGATTAAATATTAAGGATTTGATAAATGATGACAAACCTTGAACTGATTAACAAATCAATTTGCCTTACTCACTGGGTTTTTTTCATTCAAAAACAGACAGAAATGATTTCTGACTAAAGCTAAAATTTTTAGCTTTATGATTGCAAATTGAAAGAATAATTATTTAATAGCTTTTCTTTTTGAGAAAGATAAGGTTTTTGTCCACGCTTGCCAACTATGGACAATACTACAAAATGCAGTGTGTCGATACTTATCAGCAGTATTCAAATTAAGTAGAGTAACTTGTGATCAATACATAAGAACTAAACACATTAAGAGTTATTTTTTGTTGGTGGTTCTTTTGTTGTATTTCTTTTAGTATTTTAAAACTACCATACAAAAGAATGGCAGAAGAGTTGAATACAAAGGTTTCCCAGAGGACTCAGGAACTTCCAGTAGTACTCACTGCTGCTATGGAAGCAATGCCTTTCTTTGGGATAATATGGCTGTACAGCTCCAACATTTGCCTGATCACATATATCATCATTACATCTATCCTGTGTAATGACCTAAGATTCCAAAAAGATAAGGTAATATTTTACAAAATCACTACTAAGTAATATTTTGGAGATCTGACACTTTCAGAAATTTAATTGTTCTTGGGTTCCTTAGAAAAAATGATACAGCTGTAAAGTTATAAAAATAAACTGAAGGTCTCCTGTCTTCTTTCTACCAAACAAGGTGTTTGAATTTCTAGATATTCAAATTATACAAAGTCTAACAAACAGCATATCTCAGTTTGGATTGCTGGATCAAAGCTGCAGGAGACTGTCAAATTTATATCTATGGGCTGTTTTGATGATTAGGTATAACTGATTCTGGTTTTAGGTAAGGGAATGTAGTTGATTACCTCCTGGTGTTTGCTCCAGACCTCTTTTATATAGCGATATAGTGTATTTAAATTACATGTTTACAACCCACCTTACCCCACCTGTGAGAAGAAATGGACAGGAGATAATAAGGGGAAAATAATACTTGATTAGTCTCAGGCTAAAATTTAATTTCATAATTACTGGAGAAGGTCTGACTAAACGCAGGTATATCCTGGTTGATTGTTTCCCTCTGGAAAGGGAAGCTGATATTTGTCCAATAGTTTTGTAATGCTGAGAAAATAATCCCATTAGGGACCTCCTAAAGGTAGAGAATCCCGCCTCATACTGGAGATTCTAGTTTTATCCTCTTTTGCTCACCGATAACTTCAGCAGGATTTTCAGAGACTAAGACACACATCAAGTGCAGTTGACGGCTCAGGTGCTGCACACCGGTATCTGAACAATGGGATGCTCTGGGAGAAGAAATTATGTCATTCATTGACCTTAATGCATAACTTAGACTTGTTTCAGAGTGCAAAGCAACCACATTTTAATGGGAGAAAACCTGAATATGGGTAAAACAAAAAAGCTAGTAGCCTTCCTGTTAGCATTACACGCACTTGTTCACCAAACAGTATGTCTTATTCTTAATGACTGTAATGTTGAAGACATATACTCTAAAGTCATTCAAATCATACCCAGCCTTAGACTGGGAAACTAATTCTCTATCTCAAAATCTTGAAAACATCTATGATTCGGTCTTATCTCTCCTTATTCAATAATTATATGAACTTCTCATTCATCATTCACAAAGTAGCCTACAATGTCCAAACATTCATAACTTCTAAGCTCAGATACGGCAACCTTTTGTTCTTTTCATTTAAAAACCAACCAACCAACCAAAAACCACACAGAGAATAAAGAAGTTGCATTTCCTAGAGAAAAATCAAACAGGTGCAAAATGCACCATCCCAATTTTTTAGCAATACAATCACTGTGAATGTGTCTCACTTCCCTCCCCCTTCCATTTCCCACAGTCCAGCTTTTTATAGCAGTTTTTTATTTAATGGAGAAACAGCATATTACCTCCTCAGATATTCAAAATTCCTATGGCAATCTGCCTGGGTTACTAAAACACCTGTGAGAAGGGTCACACCCCATGGCAGACACATCCAACAGAACCCCTGTACCAAAAGGCTCACATGCATGAGTACAGAAGACAGAACCATCACAGAGTGAACAGTCTGCAAGTTTGCAATATAAAGAAAGCATTCTTAAAGTTTTGCACCCAGCCCTCACTGATAAACATGCTACAAATTTAAGGCTAAATTTTAATGTAACATTTAGGTTGAAAACTATAGCTCAGATGAAAAACTAGCTTTAAGGCACTATAACAAAATGCCAGTAAATTCAGTAGCCCCCTCTGACTCCACTAGGTTCAGAAGGGTCTTTTTAAATGCCCTGAAGGATGAGATTAGTTTCATATTTTACTCTTGGCAAACCCAAATTTTTCACATTCAGTGAAAAATGTATGCATTTTAGTTTTCTGGAACACACTTATTTCTAGTACTGTAATGACTTATTTCTGTTTGTTTTAAACAAAACTGATGCTGATAAGATGGTTTCACATGCAATCATGTAACAACTGTTTTCCCTTTGTTTGATTTTTTGCAGTACTAATTCCCAAACAGTGTTGACGAGGTTCAGCTTGAGCTTCTAGGAGATCTTTGTGCATACAGTGATTCCACTTAGCATAATGTTGTTGGCAGTATGAATTTTGTTGTTTATTGACAGCAGATTATTCATTACCAAACAATTATTTATTCGAACAGAACTGAAAACAGTATACATGCCATCCAAATAGTTTGTCCTCTCCCAGGCAAACTACAACTGGGTGCAACTTGAACAGAGCATAATATTAGCTTTACCACTACTAATAGATAAATTATTTATACATGCACAGATACATTTCCCAAAACTAGTAATGTTTTTCAGTGATTGCATCTGCACTATAGTATGGAATATAAAAAAAAATCTGCAGTGCTTTATATAGGGAAATAGCCTGTGCATGTAAAGCCCATTTTCCTCAGCTTGTTAGTCCATATAACACAGATATGACTTCTTCCAAAAGAAAACTTAACAGATGTCTTCAAGCTTTAGGGTTTTTTTTCCTAAGAATCANACATGATTGCTTTCATGACTCCTCCTCTGCTGCTGGCTAGGCACATTAAAAAGACATAGCTGTCTATCTCAATGTACACATGCTGTAGTAAAATGTGTGTTATTTACTGATAAAAACCACATGACAGCAGTTTAAAACCAGGATTTATTCTGTCAGTCAAATTAGGGAGGCAGAATATCCTCTATGCCAAGTGATTACTGTCTGGGTCTAAGTGTGGCGAACTGCCAGATCAATTATAATGGTAGAGAAGAGGAAATATGAAGACAGATTGGCTCAATTCTAAGCAGAAGCATCACTAAAAAAGAAACCCAGGGACATTTTAGTGCAACATCCAATTACTTAAAAGTGCATCTCTGGCCTACACTGCAGTTTTTATTTATATGGTTTCTTTCTACATACAGTATAAAAAGGGAAATCAGCATAGAGTTGGACAAATCAGGTGTAAATAAAAACCCCACTGATTCCACTGATATAACCTGTACGCTGATGCTTCCGAGATGTAAATTTCTGAATGTCAGTTTTTACAACAAAAGCCTAGGAATATCATGGGGCAACATGCTCAGAAGATATCCAATAAAATTTCAGATGCGTTCACATTAATATACTACCATTTTCCTCCTTTAACTTGTAATTGATTTCAAGGAGGAAAAAAAAAAAAAGGCTACATTGCCCTTCATACCCAAGCTTTTCCTCTGGTATTCATTATTTTATGGATAATTTACCTTTCCCAATGCTAGAGGAAAAAGGTTAGTAGTGGGGCTGATAGATTAAAGCCCCTTAAAACTGATCTATGGTGTTAACTCTTATCATAAGAGGAAATTTTAAAAAAAGCAGATAAACGTGTTCTGTAAGTCTCTTCATACTATGATTTTTATTAATAATGGGATTCATCCTCTCAATTGCACACCTCTATTCCAGGTCCCTAAAACCAATGTGGGAAACATGAGTTTCCCTGAAGGAGACCAAGACTTTAGTATTCTAGAGGATAAATTCATCAGCTTTGTATGGTATGGTCTGATCAGTCTTCAGATGAGGCTTGAAAGAAACGGATCCAATTCTGATTAAAAGTTGTTAAGGTTGGTGCTCCACAAGTGGTTTAAAATTAGTGTCTGATCATTATTTCATAGTGCAAAATGACATTGTCTTGAATGAGACATACATCTGAGACCCTGGAGCCCTCACCATCATAAACAGTATCTCACCAAATTAAAACTGAGTATCTAGAAATGGATACAATACAGTAATATTAAATAAAGAAGAAACTTTCAGGACTTCATCCTGGAATAATTGCATGATGTTGTTTATACAGGAAACTGTTAAGTTTTCTATTTTACAAAACTTTGGAATTAATTAAAATTCAGAGAAAATTTTGTGAATTCAGAGAGAAATGTGAAACTATGAAGTTCAAGAGATTTGCACCAGAGCAAAAGGAAAATTAGACCCATTATTTTGCAGCCTGCTGCATGATGACTACTAAGAGGATGCACAATATATCAGGTCTTAATGATACCTTTTGCTATACTTTGAAGAAGATTTATGACAAAAAAAGGAATGAAACAAGTTTTCTACTGAGACTCAGAAATGGTAAAAAGACAAAAAAGATAATAGTATGAGAGCCTTAACATTCTTGATTCATTAGGGAGAATGGTTCATCTTTACCAGAACAGAGATTGAAAATGAGTAATATTGCTATAAAAATCTGAAAATAAGCACAGGAGAATCAGTTGGTACTCCAACTTTCCATTTTTTAACACACCATTATGAAAATGTATTTATCCTACATAAATCTATCTTAACAATACAAAGTATTCAAAAGAAAATTACAATTTCATACAATATATATAACTGGTTCACTGATGGCTTCAAATCAGGAATCATCATACCCCAGAGTATTCTTTGTTAGGGGGCCATTTAGTATCACATAAGAAACTGGAGGCAAAATACCATTCAGTTAACTGTAGCTCTGAGTAATTGTTCCGTTTCAAGCCAGCTTGTCAATGTGTGGAATTAAAATTTCTATCATCTTGAACATATAAGCAGGGGAATACAACACCCTCTATTTCCACTTTATAACTGCAATATATAAAATAAGAAAGATCAATGCTGGGATGCCGTAATTATTTCTGCTGTCATTGCTTTAAAAAGGATACTGAAAAAAGATGGAGATAAT
>WAAD01018360.1:8141-38292 GCA_013389945.1 Fregata magnificens | reverse complement strand
GTTAAGTTTTAAAAACCAGGTAGAGTAGGCATCATTACTTTGTGTGGGCACCTTCCAAAATGGCTTTTTCTTCCCGTTTGTGTTTTCTCCTATGTTGGTTGTTGTACATTCAAAAATTTTCAAGAATATTTACAATACTTGGATTAAAAAAAGCTTTTTGTCTAGAAGTATGGGTAAGTTCTACTCTTTCAGGGTTGTGTTATTGTTATGGTCTAGTAGTTGTCTGGGGGTTTTTTAGGTGCCTGGCAACCAGGATGTGAAAGTAGCTTAAGTTAAGTTGTGGTCTGAAGCACTTTTCCACTGAAAGCTGATCATCTTACAAAAAAAAATAAAAAAAAATTAGTCAAAGTGAAAAGATGAGTCAGCAGATCAGCTGACTTGTATGATGATGAAGGAGGAAGTAGAAATGTGCTCTGGACCACTGCAACCCATTTTAAACAGTTTCTCGGACTGCCTGAGGGCACAATTGCAGCGGGGGCACCCCAGCCTGGACTTTGTATGACTTATGCAATAGCAACAGTTATTGAAAGAAATTCTTAAAGCCTGACCCTGCAGTTCAGTGGGGAGTTAGGGTGTAACACATCAGTGTGCAGAAAGCTGGTATACTGCACCAGGTTACTCTAGGAGAGGTTCTGTCCTTGGGGTGTGAGTGAAGTTCATCATGTGATAAGGATTCAGTTTCTTAAGTAGTGTGGTTTTTTGCAGCCTATAGTTATATTCTACATCTCTGAAGGAAAGCAACTTTATTGCATATTATAAAGAACTCAGTTTTACATTGTTTAAGGCAACTTGAGTCATTGCTATTGACTTCAGAGGCCTTTGTGTGGATTTCCCTTCAGGTCCCATCAAAGTGTGTCTCCTAATCATCATTCTTGATGTACAAACATTTCGTGCCTTTGCTTTCTGCCCAATTGGGCTCTTCACAGGAAGAAGCCATACTCATACTCATGGAGAAATCCACCAGTAAGAGGATCATCATCATGATTATTTAAAACTAAGTCTTAGCAATCCTCATTACTGTTATTGAGTTATTTCCCTCAGTCACTGAGGTAGTCTCTATACATTTACAGCTGATGAATGCTAATTCTACCTATCAGTAAGACCATGGACATGTTCCTTGAAGTGATGGAAATCTTCCAACATCACCTGATTTCCTGTTAAAAACAGATTAAACTCCTTTTTTTCTATAAGGTTCAGTGGAGGAGTGGTCCTCCAGGGGTGAGATGAAACCAAGAGTTTAACAGGGGCCCTAACTGAGACAGATGCGAAGTCGTTCTCTCACATTCCTCCCCGTGGCTTCCACAGTTGTCAAATCAAGTTCCAGAAAAGTGAGGTTATGGCGTGTGCATGCTGAGGGTGCTACTGATCTTGACCAACAGACGTGAGGGGAAGCAGCAACTCATCTCAGCTTAGGAAATACTCTGGCTACCCAACAGCAGCAGCTCTCAAAAGGTTCATTATTTGTATTAAAAAGTCCATGTTACAAACCTCAGGGCAAGATCTTACATAAGCATAAGGTGGTTTTTACTTTGTGATACTCCTAAGCAGATTGATTTGACCCCCTTAGGCCTTCCCCCCCACCTGCTGACAACACAGACATGTGCAAGTGGTCTGGTCAGCATCACTGGTGTGCAACACGGTGATTTTAGGCAATTTGACTGCCTTGTGCACCTGTGTTTTATGTTTCTTAGCATTACAGACTGTCTTGCTGGTGGGCTAACCGGAAAAGGAGTGACACAGGGGGTATGCTGTATCCCTGTTGCCATCCTCCTGTTCTCAAGATGCAGAGCCCTCTGCTGATGAGTCAGTCACCTGTGCTGTGGTTTTACCAGAGTGCAGAAACTAACCTTGATAGGAACACCATGTTACTCAATTTCACTGTTGTTAATTGTGTGTTTGGTTGACAACAGAGGCCATTGAACAGGACTTCCTAGATATTTTCAAAGCCTGTGTCTCTCACCGTGAGACACTGTCCAGCTCAGAGTGCAGCAAATGAGATGTGGTACAGCAGGATGCCATCCCTTCAACAGCCTGCGCTGTGCAGGTACACCTTTTGTAGCTGAATGTGTTTTGTTGGTGTGCTCCCACGGGAAGGTTGTCACGACATCTTGCCAGCCATGTGTGACAGGGCATGCTCAGGGACCAGCTGCGTATCTGAGAGGTCTCCACTTGGTGGAGTATTCCTGGTTTAAGCAAGAAATGTCTTGTTAGGGATGTGATCAATTCCTATCTGTGCCCTGGGCATTCTCTCCTAAATTCATGCACGCAGATTTCCCTGATGCCAAGGACAGAAGATTTGTTCGCTCCTTACTGTAAATGAATATTCTTGATAAATTACCAAAAAGAAAGTATGTTGACACTTCTGCTTTCATGCAGGATATCAAGAACGGAGGAGCAGCATTTTCTTTCTGGAAGCAGTCAAACATGAAGGAAAAGGCCTTAGGAATGTTAACGTATTGACATGAGACAAGACTTCTTTTGGCACGGCACTGCGTTTTGCTCTGGTGTTTGGAGAGCACAATACCACTAGGTGTCAAGGAAGTATCTCATTAGGGACAGAAAGAAGGGGGAAAGAGAGGCAGAAGAGAGAGGGGGAAGAGAAGGAGGAAAAGTGAGGGAGGAAGAAAGGGAAGGAGCGAAGGAGGGAAGGAAGGAAGGAAGGAAGGAATTGAGGACACAGGGGGCAGAGCGGGGAAGAGGAACCTGTGTGCTGGGTATGGGAGGCTTGAGGAGTGCCAGTCTTGCTCCCTATGGACAAGAGGTGCTCCCTCTCCTGGGGTGTGGGTGGCCTTTGGTGGCTGCTGCCCCCTGCACGGGTCTGCAGCGCAATCTGCGGAGAGCAGCTGTAATTCACACCAGAAGCTACTCTAACGCGTATTGGCACACCTGGAATGCGGAATTCAGTGAAAATTGCCCCAAGGGAAATTAGAAGAAATGTTTGTCAAAGGGTGAATGGAGGTTGGAAGAACAGTAGGCTGTGACGGAAAGAGAGCGCGAAGAATAGAGAATAGAGTATGGTAACAACCAGGAGGTGCTGTGACCTGTGAAATACTCTGCCTCACATCAAACTGGCCTTTCATCCCACTGATAAAAACCCAGCATGGCATTTCAAAATACAATGAAGATATTCAAAAGCACTGGAAAACAATGTTTCTAGAGAAAGTATGTGACATCCATCAGCCTAACTATTGCAATTTCGTTTCCGTTATAAACTGTTGTTCTTTACAATACACTAGAACAGAGCACACGTCTGAAACAATATATGGAAATGAAGTTTTATCTTGCCAGGATTTCCTTTTTGAAAACAGCTTCCTACAGATTACTACACTTGCACGTAAGAATAATCAACCCCCCAAATTTCCCCTTAGTTATACTGTAAAACCCCAAGAGCTAAAAGTTGAGTCTGTATGCAGCCAAGAGTCCTACACCCCCTGCAGTCCACAGAAGAGGAAAACACTTGTGGGTGTCCTGGAAGTCCGTAGCACCCTGTAGGGTTGGGCCTGGGATATCTGTTTGCTTTCCGTAACATTTTGTCATGACCCCCAGTGCATGCAGGACTGCTGTGAAGTAGGATTGCTTCTGAGCACTTGCCTCTAAGCAGTGATTTTGCTGATGCACTTGCTTGGACAAGACCGTGAAGGAAGAAGTACATTGAATGCACAGAGCTGAAGAAATAGGATGAATGGCACATGTCTGCAAGTGTAAATCAATACATTGCATGAGTGCCAAGATGGAGATGCTGCCGCCACCTTCAGTTCATCTCTGTAGGACTGAACTTTCTTGCTGTAGATCCTGACACTAGTGCATGATAAAAGAATCCTATTAATGACAAAAATTAAATAGAAATATTGAAGTTGTGAAAGTCATGCAGGCAGTGTTTCATACAGATGAGGATGACAGATTCAGAGCAGGGAGTGCTAATAAATGTGTTGGTAACACACCCTGTTTACTAATGCACAATGAAAACCGATGCTCACGGGCAGCAGGAGCCAGGTTCTGTGTTGGAAGGTATTCAGAAATGTTGAAGTTGGGGTGTCTTGCTGTAACGCAAGAATTCCAACAGCCTGAAATCACCGCAGGAACTGTATTTCTTCCTGCCATTTCCATTTACCGACAAATCAAACATTGGTTTGTAGTTAGGAGATCCGTGCTTGGTGAATACAAACTGTCACTTGACACTCACTGGCTCAAGATGTTTAGATAGAGAAAGCCCGGAAGAGCTTTTGCCATGTTCAAATAGTGATAATGATAATGACAAACCCCTCCATCCTTGTGATACCTATGGTGCATACCGATATAGCGCAAATTCCCAATAAGCTTAGCCTAAAAGTAGTTCTGGAGTCATAAGAAAAACCCCAGGAGACTGGGGCTAGCCTGGTACTTGAGCCATCTGGAGGTGCCTCCTCCTCTACGGGCCCTGATCCCTCAAGGGGGTCTACGCTTGTCATGGCACACAGAGCCATCCGCTTCCACTGAACTCCTAGGAACGTGGCAAGACAAAAACAGGGATTACCTCGATCACTAAATCTCATCTCCTGCACATGCATCAACCATGAAATGGGCATTTACTCCAGAAGGGCTCAAAGAACATCCTCCAGCCACCACAGAGGATGCCTTCAGCACTCAATAGCAAATGAATGGCCTGTGACAAAATACAAGCTCCCAAGTCTCCATGAACTCCATGAACCCAGGCAGCCGCCAACAGGAAAACCCTTAGCAGACTGGAAACAAAAGGTCAGTGATAGAAGATAAAGGGGATACAAGGGAATTCTGAAAGACTCAGAGCCATCACGCCCCCAAAACTCACGCACTCGGGTAACGGCTTGGCACTCTGCTGGAAATACCAGACCCTACACAGCTCTCCACACAGATTTGCTCCTCTGTTCTTGCTTTGAGGGGAGTTTCAGGACTATCCCCACAACTGTGCTGTGGTGAAAGCAAGGAAGCTCTATAGCAGGTGCTGTTCCTTGTCTCAAATTCCCCCAAGAGCAGGGGCAAAGCAGAGACAAGCCCTGGATCTCAAGATGCACCAAAAAGATCTAGATGAAGGATGGGTTTCACATGATGCAGCAAGTCTACAGGTTGATGATTAAAGATATTAAGATATGGAGATATTAAACACCCAGTCTTGGACACCCAGATGGTGGTATCAGATGGGAAAAGGAAACAGGTGTGTTTGAACAGGTATTTCATTTCCACATGGCAAGCATTAGCTCCTTTGACGTGGCTTTGAAGCAAGAAATGTTCTTTTTCCCATTTTACAGACAAGGCAGTGGTCCAGAGGAGGGCAAATCCTCCTGTCTCAAGTCTGTCATCTGTCTCAAGTCCCTCAGTGAGCTCGGGGAAGGGATTCCAAGGCAATACCTGAGTCGGGCTGCGGAGCAAGGCTGTCTCAGCTCCCCCTTAACTTCCAGATCCCAGGACAGCTTTGCGACCCTCCTACCCCACTCGCGAAACCTAATAACCCCCAAACTCGTTCTTGTTTATGCTTTCAGGCCACACAGGCCTGCAGGGCTGGCATCACGGATTAAATCACTTGTAAGTGGGAGTGAAGCCTCAAAGAGGCCAGGGCAAGCAGAGGGGAGATGCAGCAGATCGCTTCCCAGCGCTTTGCCCGGCGCCTGCAGGGGTGTGGAGCGTCGGGCAACACAGAGGCGGTGGTGACTGGCGGTGGTTCAAAACTTTTGCACAGCGCCTAGCGCAAGCCTTGAGCCGTGCTCGTAGAAGCTACAACAGCATCGAAAGGACAGGAGATGGCAGTGAAAAACCTGTCTGAGGACAGCGCCCCATCCCAGGGACGCCCTAGGGCAGAGCAGGGGGCTGGTGATGAATTCCAGCTCCTCAAAGAGCATGGGGAGCAGGGGGAGGGGAACGTGTTGGGAAATTGGTTTGGAAGGTTTATTTTTGGTATTTTTTTATCCCCTCGTTTGGCTGGTGAAAGGCTGTCAGGATTTTCTCTCACCTATTCTTTTCCGGAAACTGCGCTTTAGGTATGAAAGAAACCCCAAATCTTGGGTCTCTAACACTATTAATGCAGGACAGCCGGTGGATGCAAAGAGCGACCTACTGATTTTTCTGCCAACACCTAGAGACTCGCAAGAACAAAAATTGCTGCTAAATGGCTTATGCGCCTAGATTTTTGAGGTAACACAGCGCAATAGCAAGCTCCTGAGGCTGAGCAGCCGGGTACTTTGGGGACATCTTCATACTCTCTAGACCAAGAGATAATGCTTACTGTGCTCTACCAGGCACTCTGAGTAAAGACACGATCTCATCGTTTTTGTGTGCCTCTGACTCCAAGCTCCACTTGGGCTCCCTTGCCCTTCCCCCTCAGAACTGGGGTATGTGTTGAAGTTGGCTTGGGTGTTTCAAAACTGCAGTGGCCTCGCTTTTGCCTGCCCTGTGGCTGGGCTGCAAGACTGCTGTTGAGAGAGAGATTATCGCTTTGCACTTTTCTCGAGATACACACAGAGAAAGAAAAAGAAATCCCGTCTTAAAGAACCTGCAGTCTAACTGGGATAAAATAAAGGACTTGGAGAAGGCGCACTCGTACCCACTGTGCAGGCGAGAAGAAAAATGGAACATTTAAGAACTGAACCCACACAATTGTTCAGGGGCTTCACTTTCCTTAACGGAAGTCGGCATCATCTTCCTTTGAAGCCCGTGCGGTTATCACAAGGGCAAGTGCACGAAGGGAAACAGTGGCTGAACAGAGACTGACCCGAGACTCCCTTTCCCCCAGCGGTCTAGCAGGGCAGCATCTGCTCCTTCAGGATGCATAGGAGGAGAGGGGGTGAGCGTTTAGCACCATGCATTCAGGCTTCATCACAGAGAGATCCTAGCCTTTTGTGGCTCGAGCTGTTATCTCAGACTCTGTGGTAAAAGAGCAGAAAGCTAAAAAAGGCTTCTTTCCCCTTTCAAAAAAGAGCTTTCAGGAAAACGAGCAAAAAGGGAAATGTCGGATTCCTGCCAAAGCTATGTTCTCTTTGTTCTGTCTCATCCATTGCCGCCTCATACTGCATTTTGCATACAGCCACATCAGACCATTGGCATGGAGAGGAACGGGGTCAATGTGAAAA
Organism: Fregata magnificens; assembly: GCA_013389945.1. Taxonomy (NCBI): domain Eukaryota; kingdom Metazoa; phylum Chordata; class Aves; order Suliformes; family Fregatidae; genus Fregata; species Fregata magnificens. The sequence goes on along the minus strand of WAAD01018360.1, from coordinate 31,213 downwards.
GGTCAGGTAGCGGGGGTGTCTGTAACAGCAAGCAGTAAGGCAAAACCAGGCAGCCTGGATGCACAGCTGAATGCCTCCAAAAAAGTGCCAAATGTTTCTGAAAACCTGGTGTCCTACAAACACTCACAATGAATTTCTTCCTATCCTCTTTTGAGATTTGTTACCCTCTTAAAACCCAAACGGAAGATGATGTGTTTCCATGTGTGTAGCCAAAGGAGCTTGCCTTTAAGTGTCATTCTACGAAGTAGAGATGAAGGGACAGTCAACAGGACAGTCTGTGTGGCAGTTGTTTTTAAGGTGTCTGGGAGGAAGAAGAGTGCAAGTAAGCGTAGGCAGTGTTTAGCTTGCACGGCGAGATCTTCCCGAGGCCCAGGCAAAGGTAAAGAAGGGCAGTAACTGAGCAACACTGGGAAGAGCAGACAGGGAAACTGCTGTGGCCGTTTGCACTGGGGAAGGTGCAGAGCTGAAGTGACACAACTACAGAAGTTCAGTTAACGTAAGCTTCCCCCAAACAGCACATTAAGGCACACAAGGAGGCGGAGGTCCCCCTGAAGGTCAGCGTTACAGGAGTTCTTACGCAGGACGCAAAGTGCGTGATTGCTTTGCGAGGGACAGGTTTCCTCTTGGTGGCTGCAGCACAAGGATGTGCTGGTGCAGAGAGGACATGTTTGCTCTCTGAGTTGGAGAGTTTGCCGAATGGCAGCAGCTGAGAGAAATGGAGAGACCTCCAGACCAGGGGAGGTGCAGGGCAGTCCCACTTTTACCGCAGCATTCCTCTGCAAATTATGCCCTCCTCGGACTGCCCGAGTTTCTGAGGTGAGACCCACCCTACAGCTGGGATCACAGTGCACCTTGGGGCAGCAGAGAGCGTAAAGGGCAGCAAGAAGCAGCTGGTGCTGGCAGGAAATTCTGTTACTAGGCCTGTGTAACTGGCCTCGTGAAATTAAATTATAACATGCTGCTGGGCACAAAGGCAGCAGGCAGCACACAACGTCTAGCTGTCAGGCTGCGGGGCCAGAGCTTGTTATTTTGGCTCATCTTCAGACCATTGATGCAGGTAAATGGAAGAGGCCAAGTTTTGGCCATCAGGCAGGTGGCTGAGGATGAAGACTTTGCATTCCTCAAAACACTGTCAATTCCAATTGTGAAGCCGGGGATACACAGAAATCCAGAGTCTTAGTGCCCGCATGAGATGTAGAGAGGAAGGACTCGGACATGTGCAGCACTAGGAAGCCTTCTGGGACCAGAGGAGCCTGAACAAGAAGAGAAGGCTGCACTTTGATCATAAGGAAGGCAGGTTTCTGGCACTGAAAATTCAGAGGCTCCTGGAGGAACATTTAAAGTAGAAGCTGGGAGAAAGCACACAGGTGCAGAAGAGCGCCCAGTTCAGACTGATGTGATCTAAAAAGCAGATACAGCTAGGGTTCAATGCACTGCGGGAAATACCAGAAGGCAAATAAAAAAGAACAACTGCAATAAATAAGGAAAGCAAATTAGACTCCCAGTGTCAGTTGACTGGCACATGCAAAATTAAGTGTTGGAGTAAGGGCAAAACTTAGAGGTGCTGGCACACCCATGCATGAAGCCTGAAAAAGGAGCTAGGGGGGCTGAAATGGTTGCCTTCAAGGAGCACCCTGATACAGTGGGCATCTAGGAGAGCTGGGATATGGAGGATCATTTGGGTTTCAGTGTTACCTGGCTGCAGCTTCCTGTTTAAGAAAGAGGGGGAGGAAAGGGGAGAGATCATAGTGGGTACTATTGAAAGACATTTAAAGAACAATGCAATCATCAGGCACAGTCAACACGGCTTCACAAAGGGAAAGTCCTGCCTAAGTAATTGGATATCCTTCTACGATAAGGTCACCCGCCTGGTGGATGAAGGGAAGGCGGTGGGTGTAGTTTTTCTGGATTTTAGTAAGGCTTTTGATACTGTCCCTCACAGCATCCTTCTGGACTAGTTGTCCAACTGTGGGATGAGCAGGTACATGGTGAGCTGGGGGAAGAACTGGCTGGACGGCAGGCTCAAAGTGTTGTAGTGAATGGGGCTACATCTGGCTGGCGACCAGTCACCAGCAGCGTTCCTCGGGGCTCAATGTGTTCAATATGTTTATCAACCATCTGGATGCAGGAGTTGAATGCACCCTTAGCAAGTTTGCTGATGATCCCAAACTGGGAGGTGCTGTTGACTCTGCCGAGGGACAAGAGGTCTTGCAGAAGGATAGACTGGAGCATTGGGCAATCATCGATGGCATGAAATTTAACAAGTCCAAATGTCAGATTCTGCACCTGGGATGGAGTAACGCCAGCCACAAGTATAAATTGGGAGAGGAGTGGCTGGAGAGCAGCCCTGCAGAAAGGGATCTGGGCATGCTGGTTGACAGCAGGCTCAACAGGAGTCAGCAGTGTGCCCTGGAGGCGAAGAGGGCAAACCGCATCCTGGGGAGCATCAAACACAGCACAACCAGCCAGTCAAAGGAGGTGATTATCCCGCTGTATTTAGCATTGCCGTGGCCTCACCTTGACCGCTGTGTGCAGTTCTGGGCCCCACAATTTAAGAAGGATGTGAAGGTACTCAAATGCGTCCAGAGGAGGGCAACAAAGCTGGTGAGAGGGCTTGAAGGAATGTCCTGTGAGGAGCAGCTGAGGACTCTGGGTTTGTCTGGTTTGGAGAAAAGGAGGCTGAGGGCAAACTCATTGCTCTCTACAGCTTCCTGAGGAGGGGAAGTGGAGAGGTGCTGAGCTCTTCTCCCTAGGATCTGGTGATGGGATGCGAGAGAATGGTTCAAAGCTGTGTCAGGGGAGGTTCAGACTTGACATTAGGAAGCATTTCTTTACCGAGAGGGTGGTCGAACACTGGAACGGGCTTCCTAGGGACGTGGTTGATGTCCCCTACCTGTCGGTGTTTAAGAGGCATTTGGACAATGCCCTTAACAACATGCTTTAACTTTTGGTCAGCCATGAGGGGGTCAGGCAGTTGGACTAGATGGTCATTGTACGTCCCTTCCAACTGAAATACTCAATTCTCATCTAGTGTAGTCTCGTGTATGCTATTGCTATGCTAGTCTAGTCTAGTCTAGGCTAGGCTAGGCTAGGCTAGGCTAGGCTATAAAGAAGGCAGCGTGGGTGGATGGTATTGCAGTTTCTACAGCTGTGCAGCCTGGGCTCGAAAGTCAGCTCAAACCAACCCAACCCATTGACACGACAACTGTCGTACTTCTCTCGGAGCTAGTGGTGATAGGATTCATCTTAGAAGAGGACACTTCCCTACCAAAGCCCTCCTGGTACCGTAACTGTGGGATTTTAGGAGAACGTGAGTGCACCTTCTCTGTCGGCCAAAGGAGAAGTGAAACACCAGCCTGCATGAGGTGAAAGCTGAAGGACTTGTTTTTCTTGGTAGAGGCTTGGGCTGGTAGAAATCACTCTGTACCTGCCAAATACTGTTACCCCAAGGCTTGTTCTGGCTCAGATGACCCTGCCTGTCATCTGTGCCTCCTTGACAGCACTTCCTGTAGCAAGGTTGCCCTGCCCAACACCAAACAGCGCAGAGAAACCAAAGCAGACCAGAAGTGTCAGTAGGTGGGCAGAGAGAGGGACTGGATGCAGGCTGAGGATATTGGACCTGCGGCAAAACCAGCTTCCCCCCCTGCCTGCTCGGCCCTCGGCATCTGCTGCGCTGTGGGTGCACGGCTGCAGCAGGACTTCCTGTGGGAGGAGGCGCTGCCGACATGGCCCTGGGGCTCCGGGGGCCCATGGCCGTGCCCCCAGCAGGCTGGTGCCACCCACGGTGGGGCACAGGGAAGGGCACCAGGGGAAGGGGGAGAAAGCAGCACCCAGAGACTGTGTCACGGAAACAGCAATTTATTTGTTTTTCTTCAATTAATGGAAGCTGGAGCCCTGCTAGTGCTGCCGGCGGGGTGGCCTTTTGCAGGGCCGGGCAGAGTCCTGGGGGCCAGAGGACTTCCTCTTTGGGGGGCGCCGGGGCCCCCTGGGTGGGCGGTCCCTGCCCTGGCCGTGAGTGGAGGGGCTGCGGCTGCAGCCCTGGGCAGAGGGACCTGCCACCACCACCTCCCCCGGCTCCTCCTGGGGCTGCTCCTGCTCTGCAGCAAGGGGTGCTGATGGGGGGCAGCCGGGACCCCCGCGGAGGGCAGCCGCAGATGTGCTGGGTCGGTCCTCTATGTCAGAGCCTGCAGGGCTGCTGGAGGAGGCCAGGTGGGGGGCGGGAGTCCCCCGCCAGGAGGCGGTGGGGCTGGGGCTGGCTGCAGGGCCGTCGTCCTCCCCCCTGGCAACGCGGGGGCCCTGCTGGCCCAGGTGCCGGCGGAGCTCCCTGCCGCACAGGTGCACAGCGGCGGCGATGAGCCGGCGGACAAATGTCTGCGTCTGTCCTTGCAGGTAGCCCTGCAGCTCCCGCACCAACACCTCCTCGTCCAGCCCCCAGAGGCACAGGTAGGCCACAACGGTGCCCTCTGCCGCAGCCACCTCCCACCTCTGTTCCTCAAAGAGCACCCCGAGCTCCCGTCGCAGCCACGGCAGCAGGGGCCTGATGTTATTTGGGTGGCTCTTGAAAAAGTCCGCCCAGGTCTCAGGACCAAAGCCGCCCACCTGCGCCCCAGGCACCGGCCCCGCAGCCCCCTGCTCGTCCTGGTCATGGTCAGCCGGTGGCTCTGCGGGGCCTGGGACGTCAAATGTCAAAAAATCGTCATCTGACCGCACCGAGAACAAGATGGCCGTCGTCACCAACCTGCACAGGGGGCAGTTTGGCTTCTGCCATGCCCAGCGCAGGGCACACCCTAAGCAAAATTGGTGCAGGCAAGGTGACAGGTAGGCGACGTCCTCTTGATCATCACAGCAGATGGGGCAGCTCCACTCACTCTCGGTGGCCATGCTGTCTGCGTGCTGCGGCGAGCTGGGGAGCGCTGAGGACGAGGAGCTGCTCCCTCTCTCTGGCACCGCAGCGACGGGTGTCGTGTGCTGCAAAATGGAGAGAGGCCACAGTCACTCGCTGCCCCGGGCAGTGGAGGGGAGGAAGAAATGCCCAGGCCCCTCGAGAAGGACACCCTCCCAGCTCCCCGAGCCCCGTCACCAGCCCCACGGCCGCCCCGGGGGTACGTTTCCCCACAGAGCTCACCTCTGCTGCTGCAAGCACAACCCGCAGTGCCCAACTGCCTCAACCAGGCAGGGCTGGGGAAACACAGGCGATGGCTCTGGGACGGGCACTGAGAGCTGCTGAGAGCGGCCCCCAAAGCACCACCCAGCACCAAGAGAAACCACGCTCGGCAGGAGTCCAGGCACGAGCCAGGCTGGCCCAGGCTCTGCCAGCAGCCAAAGATAAGCAGCGAGGCATGTGAGGTCACAGTCCACAGCTTGGTGGCATCACCCTCCACCACTCGGTGATGTCACAGCGGGCCTTCCGCCCCCACAGGTACACAGCATCAGCTGAAAGTAGGGAGTTCAGGCTAGAGATCAAGAGCAAACTCTCCCCCATGAGGACAGTCTGGCAGTGGGGCAGGTTGCCCAGAGCGCTTGTGCCACCTCTGTGCTTGGAGGGTTTCAAGCCCCAGCTGGACAAAGCCCTGAATGCCCTGGTCTGAGCCCAGGGCTGACCCTGCTTTGGGCATGAGGTTGGACCAGAGACCTCCCAACATCCCTGTCATCCTATGGGATGGCTGTCCCTTCTGCTATCCTGTCAGTACGTGTCCATAACTTGCTGGGTGAACATGGGGCAAAGAATACAGAACCAAGGTGGCGCTCCAAACACCAGAGAGACCACAGCCCTTCAGAGAGGACCTGTGGGTAACGAGACAGTTGTACTGCAGGGCAGTTTCCTTACCATCCTCGGTTCAAGTCAAATGCATCCAGGTGGATCCTAGTGCTGCAAAGAAACACGGCTCTGGAGCAGGTGTACACTTGCTCCAGTTAACTTGTGTGCTGAGGAAAAGGTTTGTCCTGTGTTCATGGATTCACACTCTTAATCCACATCCAATGGCAGCAGTTGAAAGGATGTCCTAACGTTGCCCCTCCAAAATCCATTTATACTTTTATCAGCAGTTAAGTTTCACATTTTTTGTTAGGAAGGGCATACACAGTCATTTCTCAAAAGATTTTACAACTGGGTGTACGTGTCTATGCGTGGTCATGTCTGTGCAGGGGGCTGGGGGGAAAGACAGGGTGTACAAACTTGCTTTAATGTTGAGAATAGATTAACGCACTGCCCCCAAAGAGACCCTGAAGTAGCACACGAATGGCAACGCTATTCTCAGACAAAAGGCCTGATCTCTGATAGCAACCAGTAAAACCTCCCAGGAAGCATGGAGGAACAAACTGGTTTTTACGGTGGGATACCTTTCCAAGTCTGCAATACTTTGTGGTTGAAAGGTTCCTTAAGCAAAAAAACATTTCTTTGTATTGAAAGAACACAAGGTCCGTGGAATTTTTTCTCCACTTAGATGTTCCCTTGTTGAATATTACTTCACAAGGGCTTTCCGCTGCTGGAACCGATGATGCACACTGCATTTCCCAAGCATTATTTCTGACTTCTCCCTTCCTCTTATTTATTCTCAGAGAAATCAGAATGCTATTCAGACGTTCGGCAGTGAGGGCAGTGCTGAGATGAAAATGTGGGAAACCCTCTTAGAAAGGCCGCTATTTATCAAGTAACAGCAATGATTACAACACAGGTTTTTACCAAAGTCTTTGGTATAACAAGTTCTCAATTGAGAACCATAAAAACCTGCAGAGTGAGAAGAGGTGAAGGCCCCTCCAAAATAAGACCATCACAGTTTTACTCCCAGCCACCTACGATCCTCTTTGTGAGTCTGCACACTTCCTAGCTGTGAAGCTCAATGTCAAATAAAATGCACCGAGAAAAGCCAGCAGCCCATAAATGTGTGCGTATATGTGTTCATAAATGGGAATCCCCAGGCTAGTTTTACACACCATACAGCAGCCATGGAAGGTCGGGAGCAAAGGGTTTCCTGCTTGTGTGAACTTGATACATGCCTACACTCATGCAGCAGCTACTCATGCCACATGACTCTGGCCACCAGGGAGCCCTGTGGAGATAAACGGCGGCTACGTGGACATTACTCATGCTGTCAGGTCTTCTGTGTCTGACAGCACGCTGCCAAGCGAGTTTTGTGAAGCCTGAGCCTGGGAACAGCTCCTTCTTGAGAGTCTGTAAGGCAACACTGAGGTGCTGTGAACTCAAGTAGCTAGAAGTTTACAGGCATGCAAACGAACTTTTACTCAGACTGAGTTTAGATTTAACACACGTCAGATGGCTGCATCTGGTCAGTCAAACTAAGCCTTGTACAAGTAAGAGAGCATACAGGCTGCAACTTCTCTTCCAAAGCAGTAGGGCTAAATGCAGTTAGTACTGCTGACGCAGATTGATTCGCAACAGAACAGTGTCTAGACAGGTGGATAAATCATGAGAGCTTTTGAACAGGAACTGAGTTGCTGGTTTTCTTCCTTTTCAAAATCGTTTCTGAGCACCACAAATCGCAGCCAGTTGAACCCAAGTGCAAGCATTTGTGTCGAGATAAGAGTACTGAAGGCTGTGGAGAAGACCGAGCGAGCAAACCAGGGACTGGAAGGCACTGGGGGAAACCCTCTTCCCACAGCCGCACGGGAAGCCTCGCTCCCAGCTTTGTGGCAGCTTCTTCGAGCCCTGGTTCGGCACTCCCTCCTGACTTAGCAAAGCAATTCAGCACCAGCTAAGGAGCAACTTAATTCCACATGATTCAAAATGGAGTTAGGCAGCGCCAAACCGAATTCTTCTAGCAGAGTTCAGAGTCGCCTACGGCACTCTGCACCCTGCACACAGAGGGTGTTAGCTCGCTCAAGCCACAGAGTTTAACAAGACAACCTTAATTTCTGACCCTCCCCAACTGTCTTCTCCTAGGAGACAACTCTCTTGGGATACACAGTGAGGAAATACGCTTCTAAAGACCAGTGATACCTCTCCTGCCATATCTTTTTTCAACTAAAAGGTATAAAGCATCACTCTCTAAAAAATAATAAATAACATCATCATCATCCTCATAAACATAATAAAAATAATATGGACAACTGGAGGGGGAAGGAACAGAGGTGCTCTATCCTAGTTGCTAGACGATGCAGGTTATCTAGATGAAGAATGAAAAAACATCTTTTAATGACACCTTTTCTGTGCTTTTGATATTGGGGATGGAGCTCTATTACCAACAATCTTTGCTTGCACAAGAAGTAGATGAAGTGAATATCTAGGAAAATTGTTCATGTGCGCATACAAAACATGGGTTGAACTGCGGACAATCAAGGGCCAGAGCAACTCCCACGTGTGGGTGCTGGCACAGCTTGCCGTTTCAGCAGAATCCTGTCACTGCTAGTCACATTTCAGTGTTGCCTAACATGCAAGACACAAAAACGCCTCGAGGATAGCTATCCTTAGCTTGGTGGCAGAAAGTGAAGCGAACACAAGGTTAATCGAGTTGAAAAGGAAATGAATCCATCAAAGGCTGGGTCTCCTCATGACCCAGGAGCCTGCTTGTTACGCTCTGTGTACCTGCAGGGCATGCAGAAGGCATGGACATACATGCACAGTAACTCTGACGCACCACACAGTGCAACACGTAAGAAGAGCTGCCTTAGCCTTGAACATTCCTTCTGTTAGAGGCAACCCCTTCCAGAAGTCCAGATTTGTGCCCGCAACTGTCAGAAACCAGAGAGTTCTCCCACCCAAAGTCTTCATTCTTTCTACTACACAACTCTGGTCAAAAAAATAAAGGTCTATGTATCAAGCTTGGGGACACTTTAGACCTAAAATTGTGGTTGGCCTATTTTAGTAGTTTCCTAACACTGGCTTTTCAGTCCAAAGTCTCCAGTGACTCAACAATAAATGCAGAAAGTATTTTAAAGCTCCCGAAGCCTTCTCCTTTCTATTTCCATTTTCTAGGCTGGGATGTAACTGCCCATAAATAATGACATGTGACATACCAACAAATAGCTGTCAGCTCCTGCAGGGGCCTTCTACTGAACTAAAACGATGAGTAACACAAAGGAAAAAAATAAAACAACTGCAGGTCAAGGCTGTGTCTAAACTGCAGAATCCAGAAGTGCAGCCCAGTTCCTGGGTGGGGGTGTAATTCTGACCAGTTCAAACCATGCTGGCTTGCAAAGCCTCCTGCCTCTGCATCAGCACAAGCACTGCTTCAGGTGGGAAGGAAACCCATCTCTGCCGGCACTGGAGTGAAGCCTGCGGGACTGGGGAACGGGACCTCTGTTGCTCCATAGAAATAAACTGCAGTGCAGGTGCAACATAACCTCTTTAGGTTAGAAAATACTTGCAAGTGTGTCGCATATCTGTTGCGTGCTGATTGTTCTGTCTACACATGGCATTTGTAAATAAGCAGGGGAAGACATTTGCAAATGTGTCGGAAGTAAAGGCAAAAGGGGTGGGCAAACCTCAGGTCCCTGCAGCTGAACAGCTCTAGCATAGTCTTAACTCATAGGCCAGGAACAGACCAAACGTGTGCCACTGATCACATTCATCAGACTCTGCTAAGCCTAAGCGACCGTTCCGCATTCGTGGCTAGGGAAATGAATGGGCCTTGGCTGACAAGAAAGGCAGCCATCAGGCAAAGAGCCAATGTGTTCCAGCATGCCAGTCTTTACGCTAGAAGACAGCCTTTGCAAGACACACATTTCCCGAAATCCCATTTGGGCCCCTTGCACAGTTAGGGCGTAGAGCATTTGTTCATGGTAACACAAAATATCAGATCAATTAGCTTCACATTTCCAGTTTGAAGCTGCTGCTCCCTACACCCGAACATTACAAAACCTGCATTTCAACAAAAGCAGTGTTGCTTGTATGGGGCTGTTGGAAAGTAGAGGTTTCTCTAACACTGTTCAGATCAGCTGCCATTCTCTGCCTCAGTCATGAGAGTCGTCTCATGGGAAAAGTCATCACCGACAGGAATAGCCGTTGAACTGCCGTGTCTCCTGCTGGATCTGCATGCAGCGTGGATACACCAGCCAGAAACAAAACCTACAGTCGTATCCAGAGCCCCAGGTCTCAACCAGCTTGAAGCCTGGATGGGAGTCTTGCTGCATTGCACGCTTTTACATTTTAAAAGAAGGGTCAGTCTGACTCCTGGCACAGGCAGAAACTTAAGAGAGAACAAAGCCATCTTAGGTAGAAATGAGTACGCTGGTTCAGAGCTGGCATTCCTGACACCCTGGGAGATGTGTAGCACTAACTCTCTTCAGGAATGCTGAACAGTTAAGAAGGTCCAACATCCTTCCTGCTGGCTGAATACAGATATAAACGGATAGAGGTATAATCTGGTCAACTTCAGCCTTCCTCTAGTGGGGAAAAAGTGGCGTCGGTAGCAATGAGCTTAAGCCAAAGCAGAAGAAAAGCCCTAGCCTCAAATACGGATCTCCAACTACGAAAGTCGAGAGGAAGCGCAAGACTAAAAAAAGATCTGTCCTCCTTGGATTTGCATAAAAGACAGTGTTACCAGTTTTGCAAATTGACAAGGTAATTGTTGTAATCTAAGGCTTTTTAAGAGACCCGAGCTTTACCAAAAAACTGTGGATCAAACTCTTCTCTGGTTTTATGCTTCTGTAACAGTAGTAAGTTCATAAAACAATACTGTTTTCTTTATAAAACACTAAGTTGGTGAGCATTTGATTAATTAACGCCCATGTAATTCTTGTGTGAATGGCAGCAGAATTACCCATTCTTTGAAATGAAGACAAACCGGCAAGACATTTCATTTCATCATGCACTGCCAAATCAATGTCATCAAAAGCTTCTGTCACTTCAGGGATGACTGAAGCTCCTCACCTTCATGGAGCGCAGCAAGCAGAAGTGTATTTTTAAGTCCGGGTTAAGTTGTAGGCTAAGTTGCATGGTGCCTATATCGCAAGGAGAGTAAAGGCAGTTCAGAACATCTACCAATTGCAAGGCAAGAAAGAGCATCAGGTGAAGCGCTTGGCAACCATGGTTGACCTACAAGTACACAGCAGGCTTAAGAAGTGACAACAACAGGAACTAACAGTCCAGTGGCACATCCTTTTCTGGCAACTTTAACGTAGCCCAGTTAAAAGAAAGAACTTTTCTTTGCGGAGTCATTAGCTCAGCTAGTAACCCTACATGCCTTGACAGTCTTCCTTGACTTGGGAGACGTATCCCCAGCAGTATCTTTACAATTTCTGCTTTAAAACTTGAGGCAAACTTCTAGGCATTTTATAACCAGTTAATTTCTGTAACAGCATTGCTATGGTTTGGCTTGGCTTAGGCAATAGGACCCGAGGCAGCTTATCTACCCTCTTTGCCAGTGAAACTCTGTTAAGCGAGTAACCAATCAAATCCTTTACACGCCTTTTCTTGCTGCTTAACAAAGGGAAAGGAACTGCAATCTGGTGAAAAAGCTGGAATCTGGCGTAGGTCACTCATTGGCCCGGTTCCCATTTACTTCAGTAGCAAAAGAGGAGAGAAATCAAATGGAGCTTCTTATGGTCTTGACTTTCCCCACCTTACTATCACTATCGCTTATTTAATGCTGGCTGTCATTTAGCACCAGAAATCTCATGCATGGCAATCACGGAAGGGTAAGTGCCTCCTTCTGTTTGCAAGTTGCATTTTCAGAGTCTAGAAAGTATTTGTTCCGACTTCACTTTAAATTCCAAGTCTTCCTGAGGAAAATCACGCTTAGCTGTAATTCCAGCTTGGATTTAGCAAGGGCTTGTGGAACTTCTGTTGATATTTTGACAAAAAAACTCCAGCTCAACATTTGGCAGCACGTTGGGGTGTAACCTAAATGAAGAGTCTGGTGCCAGTTCATAGCTAATCTCTTTCTTATTCCTACACTGTTTTCATCTACACAGCACAAAACACTGTATAATATTTACTTAGAATGTCATCAATGCAGTGCTATTTGGATGCTAAGGCTCTTTTTCAATTGACTTGGTGTCTAGTGACTTGAACTGGTTTTTTCAGTCCTCAGTTGCACCTCATTACCAGAAGACAGAAGGAAACGGAGGGGGAACCATTAGAGGAATCTGAAGAAGGACTTGGGGAAGAGATTAACAATACGCACACGAATTTGACGGTTCTTAAAACACCCACTGGAAAAACAGCTGACACGTTTTGTTTATTGCAGACTATTAATACTGTTGCTACTGCAGCTGGACTCAAGAAACACTGAAAACTATTGAGGGTTCTGAGAAGCCACGGTAAGCATTTTTTCGTTAAAGACAATCCCACTCGATTTATTCTGAAGAATTAATTAAGTGGAGTGGGCTTGCTGAGTGCTATGCAATTCAGCCTTTTGATTACATGCTTGAAAAAAGGTAGTGCTTTGAAAATGGGTAGTGTAATGCCGAGGTTGGTCTTTTTTCCCTACGTGGAACATGTCTGTGTCTCAAATAGCACACTGAAAGAAATCTAACAATATTGTCTGACCCAAAGCATATGCCTCTCTCATGCATTTTGTTTGCCATACAGAGGGACACTACTACAATTTCCTCTCCAGCTGCACAGTCTGCGTGGTAGGGAGGAGCTTTCATTTAGCAAGTAGAGCAGGGGTGTTTGCATTTCATTCTCAGCTCTGGTACTGACTCATTAACAAGTCGTTTCCACATCATGCACGTATCTGTGTTGCAAAGGGTGAGTATCTTCCTCTTCTATCAAATGTTAAGAAATACAAAATTGGACTGAGCTACATCAGAATTCTGCATATCTCAGTTTAAAAGTCAGCTTATCGTTGACTTCAGAGAAATGCTGAAGTATACAGAGTAGGTCTTCTCACGGTCTTGAGAAGATTAGGAGGCAGAAACTCCTAGCTTTTACCACTAGGACTTCAAGGCATAAAGCGAGGAAGGTTCAAATTTTTGTCTGGCGAGTTTTAGAAACTGCAGGATGGCTTACTGATGAGCAGTAAGTTTCTCTATTGTAACTAGAGGAGCTTTAAGCTTCTTGCCAGAAGAACCTATCTACTTCCAGTGTGCATTCCTACAGTTCAGGAATCCAGCTGCCCAAAGTGTGTGTATTTCGTAAATCAAAACTTCAGGGAAGAATAAAAACAGCCAGCCTTCAAGAGTGGAGCTAGAACAATGCAGTTGCCAAAGCCATGCATGCTATACATCACGACATTTCTGATTACTTTCTTCCAAAAGCCCCAAAGAATTTACCCACTTCTACCAAAAGAAAAGAATAAGAATTCTATATATCCTCCTCAGAGTTTCCTTGATCTTCCTCTGGAGAATTCCACATTGGCTATTAATTTTTGCCTGCAGCATACACATTCTGTAGTTTTTAATAAATTACTGCTTTAATTTATGCATTGGTTTTAGAATACTCCTTTCTACTGCTCTCTCATTTGTTTTACAGGCAAAACAACGGCGGGGGAGGCATTTAAACTCTGTAGGCATGTGTGCTTCTATACTAATATTTACTCATCAAATATACCTAAGGTAATATGATTTAGACAAGGGTGGTAATCTTATCCATTCCAGGTCAATTATAGTAGAGTGTCAGAGAATGGCATACGAGCCTTTTGTGTGTATAAGATCACACGCGGGACTCACACCGATGTCATGTGACAAGCTTGTCTAAAGAGCCCTCCTGTCATCCAAAAATAGCTTAGCACCTATCATCCATGCACACAGCCAGCTCTTGGATCCAAGGGAAAAAATCCCCAACACACAATTAAAGAACCATCGTTCAGTTGGCATGAGGTTTAGAAATACTTTTGGCGAACAAAACCTGAATGAAAATCTCGCACAGTTCTTGACATCAGTAGGCCAGCTTTAATAAAATGATACAGTGAACACGAGGCCCTGTGCCAAAATCTTGACTGGAAAAGGCCTAAAATGTCAACTTCTTCCTCTTTGTTGGAAAGCTGAAATTTCACAGCTGCACTTTCAGTTTTTAAACAGCTAGAGGAGAAGCCAGATCTACCCCAGTGTGATGGATGTATGTTTGGACTGTTGCATCTCACGATTTGAGTTGTATGTTACAGAGGACAGTACAGCAGGACCCACCCGATCCAACGGAGGACAAGCCTTGCAAAAAACTGGGCAAGTGCAGCGGTAACCCAAGCTGAGCTGGCTTTGGAGCCCAACAACTCAACGCAACACACTGCCTCTCCTGTCCTGAGTGACCACCGTACCAGATGGAGCCTAAGCCATGGCCTAAAGGAAGTGAATGGACATTTATGGACATTTGATGAGGGTGGTCCATAGAGTAAGGGAAGGATATAGACATATATATCAAAGGATGGGAAAGGGGGTGGTGGCTGATGAGGATGCATTGGGTAGCGTAGGACCTGAGCAGGATGCAAATGATACGGAAGAGGATCTGGCTGGGACGGAGTTAATTGTCTTCACAGCAGTCCGAAAGGTGCTGTGTTTTGCATTTGTTACTAAAACTGCCTTGATAGCACACTAATGTTTTGACTATTGCTGAGCAGCTCTTGCACAGCGTCAAGGCTTTCTCTGCTCCTCATGCTGCCGCCTTGCCCTCTTGGGGGCAAGAAGTTGGGAGGGGACACAGCTGGGGCAGCTGACGTGAATCGGCCACAGAGATATTCCAGACCATGTAATGTCATGATCTGCAAAACAAGCTCAAGGAGGAGAAAGCAGCAACACTCATGGTTATGGCCTTTGTCCTCCGCTTGCCAAGCAGCCGCTACATGTGCTGAGGCCCTGCTTTCCAGCAAGTGGCTAATCCTCTGCCCACCGATGGCAAGTAGTGAATAAATCCCTTCTTTGCTTTCCTTGTGCACGCAGCTTTTGCTTCACCTATTAAACTGCCTTCATCACAACGCTCGAGTCTTCTTGCCTTCCTTCTCTTTCCTCCCCGTCCCGCAGGAGAGGGCTGAGTGAGCAAGCAGCTGTGCGGGTGCTTAGCTGCTGGCCAGGCTCAACCCACAGCATCCAGAAAATTCAGAATCCCAACCGTGCATTGCCATGGCACCAGCCAGCTCCTAAGGGAATGAAATCCAGGTGAAACACTTCAGAAAGGCTCACAATTTATCTTGTGCTTTAGCGATTTTTGCTGGGCTGCCCAGTAAGGCTTTCAGATGTATGGGCACCTCCAGGAGGTCAGTGGGAATTCCCGCCTCTGGATTTTTCAGGTCGTGGCTTCTCTCTAACCCCTCTGGCTGCCAAGACACTATTCTCAAAAGGCAGCGGTGCATGAATTTTCGATTTCTTGCATTTGAGAAGGCTGTTTTACATGTCCTCTCAATACACGCTTTGAAGGTTTTTTAAAATGTGTTTAGTCCTATTCAAGAAGGGCAAGGGGACGGAAAATTTTCTTCCATAGAGAGCTGATGAAGTCTATCAGCCAAAGGCAAGAGACTTGAACCTTCAGACCTTGTGCTTTGCCCAAAGGATGCAGGTTTTGCACAGGTACACATAAGTGGCAGATGTACTTAGGCCAAAAGGTGTCTCATGATAGCAGGATGCACATGCAACTCTTAGAGAATGCACAGACTCCTCTAGTATGCACGTTACAGGGGCTGAGAATTCGTTAGGCCTTTCAGCGGAAGACTAGCATCTAACTAGTGATTTCCCTTTATGAATAAAAAGTTCCATTTGCCTGTATACCTCCTAGAGATTTTGCAAGGAGAAACATTTCATGCTTACAACTGCTCTTCCTAGTACAATATTAATGCCTACAAGCCCCAAACCATCCAGAGCACCTCTCACTTCTTCTGAGAGCAGCAGAGTGCAAGAACAGTGTAACATAATTGCTAATTAACTGACTGTGGGAATCTTAGATACAAACCACCTCGTTGCCAACTTGTTAAATTGGCAGTCTGATCTGCCAAAACAGGAGCCGGCTGTGCCTCCTCCTTGCAAGCTGAAAATTACCGATATACTCTCCGCATCCATCGTGGCTGCAAACAAATTATATGTTCATATGGTACACGCCTCTGGGTGAAAATTGCCAGGTACTGCGTACAGCTTACCATGCTGTTTTTTCTTCTCACTGTTCAGTGACTGCACTTCACTCACAACATGACTCTCCCGCCACTCCTTTAAATACCATGCAGCGTAGATCCTAACGCGGTTTCAAGCAGGAAAGAAAAAAATTAGGTTGATAAGCAAAGAAACTAAAGCTTTCCTAGGAAAACTCCCCCAGCATGCCAGCCATCAGCGTACGCTGCATGGTTTGCCTAAGGCTTGGCAGTAGCAGGGACATGTCCTGCACGTGCTGGGAACTGGCAAATTGGCAAACTCTGACTGTACAATCAAACCTGGGCAGTTACTCATGCTGTTGCCTAATTTAAGCCAGAGTGAGTAACTGAACTCCACTACAATACTCTGCATTACTGAAGTTCAGCTTTGGCTGCCTTTGAACCCCCTTACTTGGCTAACCCACTTAGATGCCATGTCAAAGTCACTGGCCATGCTGGACCCGGGCAATGTCTGTTATAGCCCTGCTACACCAGCCAGTCCATCACTATCCCAAAGGACACTGCTCTCCGCTGAGATATTTGCCCTTGGAGAGAGGTTTGCACAAATGACGTGAAGCAGCTAAAGCATCGCCACAGTTCTCTAAACCTCATGAGTGATTCAGCACTGGATGAAAAGTCACTGGTGACCCTGTCTTCTGAAGAACACTCCTGATGTTCCTGGCACAGTGAACCTACACCACTGACAACTTGCTTTTAAGAGAAAGGATTGTTCTCCGTCTGGTGGCATGTTGAGGCAGGAAGTTTTGTTTTGCCAAGCTAGCAGGAACTGGAGGAATCCCTGCTTTTTGAATGATACAACAGAACGGGTCCCAGGGAACATCATGGAAGTGCCTGTGGAGGTCAGGTAAAGTTTTGCCCAAGCACAGCGTATGCTGGCTACCCCTGTGCCAAGCATACAAATAGGGAACTGGCGGGCTAGTGTCAAATGTCATGCTGCTCCAACACACACCCTCTCCAAAAAATTCATTTATTCTGGCAGGGCGGTAGATAACTGTTTTTCTCACTGACTTAATTGGATTCTAGTTACTCTCAGATATGAAAATATTGTTAGAACCTGCCCATTAAGATTTGCCTGGAGAAGACAAACCTGTCTCTTAAACCTGCAGTGCAATACATCCATGCACAGAAACCGAGACAGACTTGATGGATCTATGCAGAGAGAGCACGGGGCAAGAGAGACAACATTCAGGAAATATGCAGCCCATCCACTTTAGATACTGCAAATCCAGAAAAGTGCCAAATTTTGAAGAGGAACTGGCCTCTTCAGTGCAGGTTGTTTCGCACATTGTAGCACGGGCAGTTCAAGAACACAAGAATGACACATATTGCTTTCAACT
This sequence comes from Fregata magnificens, assembly GCA_013389945.1. Taxonomy (NCBI): domain Eukaryota; kingdom Metazoa; phylum Chordata; class Aves; order Suliformes; family Fregatidae; genus Fregata; species Fregata magnificens. The sequence continues at coordinate 13,905 of WAAD01018360.1, read as the reverse complement.
TCACTATTTTACACTAGTTCCAAATTTTCGCCCCCTCCCAGACTAAACTGGGCTAACTTTTGCCAGTTTTGGAGGTGATTAGTAGGAGTGATGCCATTAGTCGCACGATTAGCTAGAAAGAAGCCAGGTTCCCTCTCTCTTCTCCTTCCAAGAGGGAGCAGAGGCCTCTAACAACTACCAAGAGCATGCATGATTCTCCATCTCTGGATTACACAGCCAGTGTTGGCCTCAGGTTGCTAACAGCCAAGCACTGGCCTGCAAGACCTTACCTGCAATAGCTGCTGAAAGGATGCTTGCTCCTCGTGTGTAAATCTCTGTGTCCCAGGAGCTAGCACTTGAGTGGACAGCAGTGGCATAGAACATGGTAGCATATCTGCACCGCACTGGACATCCACCAGTTTTTCCTTCCATTCACTGTCGCATGCTGTTAGCATTTCCAAGAGGGAGGTTCTCCTCCTCTCTCTGTCTGTGCCATTGTAAGTGCTTTCCATCACTGAAACAGCAAGGGTCCTTCTCGTGGCTCCTAAGAAGAAGATTAGAAAAAAAGCTGAAACCATCTTCTGCACCTGGACTTGGATGGGGAATAGATATCCGGCTGGGGGCCACATCGGCAATGTTGGGCTACAGCCATTTCAAATCTCAACACAACCACCATCTCTTCTCCTCCCTAGCAGCCTGTGTGCCTGCACAAACTGTCCTGGTAAAGTGGCATTCCGCTAGTAACCTCTTTTTCCTGGCATTGACTGCTGACATAATGAAATACCTGTCCTGAGGCATTCAGGGGACCTTGCAAAGCCTTGCAAACTACAGGGAAGCGAGGAAGACACCAGGAGATACTCTGCATCCCATCACAAAAGAAAAGTCTTGCAAAGTTGCCGTTTTCAAGCTGTCTGCTAAAAATCAGCATGGATCACCTAGACATGGGTATTTCAGAGATTTCCACTGAAGCCCAGGAAACAATGCTGGTCTTCTGAAATGTCACAACTGTGCATGCATCCTTCCTCCTCTAAGGGAATTACTTATTCTGGGAACTGCAGCGTAAGGCATGAAAGAGCTTTGACAGTTTATTCATCAGTTCTACTAACAAAACCGCATAATGTTTCACAAAAAGACAACACTCACTTCTCTTAGAATCTCTTGTTCTTCACTGACTCTCTCAAGTTAAACAAAGCCACTTTATTCCCACTCACTAGCTACCACATATCTGAAATTCTGTCAGAACAGCTACACATCCAAATATTAAGACACACCGTTCACTATTTAGAAAAGGGGAAAAAAGAGGTTCAACTTATGACAGGATCTGAGAAATCTAATAACCAGTAAAACCACATTACAGAGAGGCATAATCTAGAGGCAACACACAGCATGTTGCTCAGGGAATGAATAAACACCCAAGCACACAAGTGTGTTTAGAGCTGTGAAATGTAAAAATGATACAACATGTGTCTTTCACACTCAAGCTGTGTCATTCATGTGCTAATGGCAATTACCAGACCTTGATGACAACATCAGTCCTAAGAAAAAGAAAGCAAGTTCGTAATTGTTTGACGAGGATTTGTTTGACACTTGACAAATGGCTTCCAACAGAAAATGTCATCTGGGGAGAAAAAAGCCCCGACTTCAGAAGACGATCCAAAGGCTTTTGTTTCAACTAGAACCTGGTTTTCACAGTTTGCGAAAACTCAGTTTCAAAATGTATGAAGTACAAGGAAGGACTGGCTTGCTCCAAGAAAGAAGGAACTATTTTTTTAAATCAGTTAGAACAGGGACCAAATGGAAAGAAGGGGGGGCTTCTGGGTGTGGATGTGCAGCAACTTGGTACTTCTTGGCTGTGGTCACGCACTAATGTCGTTGCTGTCACTGCTGATTTGGGCAGTCTCCCTCTCACAGACTTTTTTTTTCCTTTTATGCTGCTGGACTTCAGGTGGATTAATGCCCCAGTAAAGCTAGCTCTATACTACAGCCGGAATGGGAAGATGAACTGTCGTTTCTCAAAAATGGTAAACCGTGTCCTGCTCGGCCAGAGGAAGTGGAACTCTGCATTTAGTCTAAGAAGACCCCCATGGCATGAGCTATTCCAAGGACCTTGTGTAGGTCCTGAAAAGCAACCAGCCAAGCCTTTGAAGACAGGAGTCCATTTCCTTATGGCTCAAATGTGATTCACTTTAAGGTGATGAAGCTACACAACCAAGACAAAACTAATGAAAGAACTAAACTCACACCTCTCTTTAGGCGTGCTGCTAGAAGCATGAAAGACCAAACCGCTTCCCACTAACCAGTGTCATTTCCATCCTAATGCGACCTCTAGTGCTGATGTTCCGGAGGTAGTTTGAAGCAGTATAAATCCTGAAGCAGCAGAATTTGCCACATGCAGTCTTTGATGGTGCTTGTACACCACCTCTCCCTTCTCAGAAGCGCGCTGCTCCCTTAGCCTGGCCTTCAGGTCACAGCCCTGCCACCCATTTGCTGTGCAACCCAGAACAAGAGTTTGCTTCCATTGCTGTCTCCATCCTCACTCTCCCAAGACCGAGAGACACATTCCCTGACCTGACGGTTTTGGGGCAGCCTGCGAGCGCCCAGCAACCCACCTCTGTTCATCAGCTTTGGTGGTCTTCTGTAAACAGTCTATTTTGTCCTGCAGGATGCAATTTGGATGGTTTAACGGTGTGTTTTGGGAGTGGTTTTGGTATGACACACGCATTCCCACTCCTCTGGTATGGCCTCCCAAAGGAACCTCTCTGCTTCCAACCTTCACTTGGATTCTTTTGTCTCCTTTGACTTGTTAATAGCCCTCGACAAAAGCAATGTGAACCCTTCCCTACACAGTTAACAGCATCTGAGGAAAAGGAAGTCAGGCTTCACTAAAAATCAGTACTTCACAAATGAAAGTCAAAGCCCTCTTTGGAAAAATTAAGCAATCCACAACTTTTCTCAGCCTGTCTGCCTTTTGCTAGTGGTTTTCAAGATCATTCAAGGGCTCTGCAGTCAAATACTTCATTTTCTCTTGATGTTTCGAAGAACGAAGCAACATGTATGCAGAAAATACCACCGGCATACAAATCAAAAGTCACTGAATACAGCGAGATTGTTCCTGGTTTTAGAAAAGCCTCAGGCTCTCTGCCGATACCAACAGATGCTGCAGTACCAGTTACGTTCTCCAAGCTGTCCTGACAGCATGAGGCAGGCAGCTACCTCCTGCCTCCTCTCCTGTTGAAAATGGAATAGGCAGCCCACAAAGGAAAAGCTGCTCTCAAACAGGGTTTGTAGTGACACTGTAATTGCTTTAGGTTATGCAACTGAAAATAAAGAACACTCACGCCCTTTGACAGAACTACTTTTTTTGTTGCTGCAAACCAAACATTAATCTTTCCACAAACTTCTGGGTGGAGAAAATGGCATTTAGTAGCTATTTAGGAACATTCCCTATGGACAGCAAGGTTACCGTACAGTATCAGGATCACTTGTAGGCACAGCAAAGTTTTGGACAACAGTGTAAGATCCCAAGGGTGCCACACTTTTGCTCAGTCCCATAGTTTCAAACCTTCAGGCTCGGATTCAGCCCTCACTGACACCCTGAGGAAAATCACCTTGGGCACTCCCTAGGTGTACTGTGTTTCACCTAGTGCATCCCTGTGCTGAAGAAAGAGCTCTGAGATGGAGGGAATCCAATCTCCGTTCTGTAAATGAGGAAAGACTCTGAGAGACCTGCAGACAATTTCCCCAAGAGCCACAGCAGGAAACAGATACTTGTTCATGGTTTTCTTACGGCTTCTTCATCAGTCCACAACAGGTCCAAAGAGGACTTACGTGTTCAGGGCCTGCCAGTTCCAAAAGCACATCTGACAGGTCACCCTGCTTTACTGTTTCATTTCCACTGTTAGCAGAAGCTTGGCATTTTGCTGAGATCAGCAATGGGATTTCCAGGAAAAGTTTTCTCTTAGGCTTCCCAGATGGGAGGACAGTGGTCATGCCTTAAAGCACAGGATTTTAGAGAAAAACACCTATTTCACATGAAAGAAGCCTCAGCTATCTACACATGAGGACAGCAGCTGCATGAATTTCACCAACAGTAGGAATTTCTACAGGCTCCCCCAGAAACATATTGTCTGACAAGGTAAAAAAAAAGGAAATCTACTTTTACTTCTTACAGCCTTACTGTCTATTTGCTTAAAATGTGTTTGCTTCAACAGAGTTCTTTCAGCTAATAACCCCAGACGGAAAGGCAATTTTCCCTCCAGCATGCTTCACTGCCCTTTTTTCATCTGCCTATACTACACAGCTTCTAGCTATTATCTCCCAATAGATTGGCTGGCACTGGAGATCAGGTACGTTGCCTTGCAAGAAAAGTTGTTTTCTATTAACCTGTTTCTTAATTCTTGCTAATGTTCTAGGCTGCTGATATTAACAGAAACGTTATTGCCCAGTAACGAGGTATTGCCACTTTTCACTGCACTGTGACATTACTCCTGCTGTTGATGCACTTAGTGCATCACCACCTTTCTCTGTAGATAGCAATTTCACATGGGAAGATTTCATTCTTCTTTGACATTAAAATATACTCCCACTTTTCCTAGTCCACACTGAAAGAGTCTAACTTAGTCAGCCCATTTTTCTTTCGTATGTCTCTCTGCAATCAAGTCGGGCTTTGTCAACGGGGAGCTACGCTACCACTACCTTCCAGCTTCCATGGCTACTCACACCCACCACAGAATAAGCAGAGTGCAGCTCTCCTGCCTCACCTGCAGCGGTACAAGTACCACAAAAGCAGAGAGCAATGGCAAACTGCGAACTCAGTTTCTTGGCAGCAGCTTGTAGCCCTCACCTATCGTCGCCTGGTTTTGGCAGAGTTCTTGCAACGCCATCTTAGTTCCGACCTGATGGGAGTGACCGAGTCCTCCCAGATCTGAGAGGAATACCGTAGGCTTCGTGGGGATAGAGATGCAGCGCAGGGCAGGCTGGTTCACCTTGCCGTCCCTCCAGAGCAAGGAGGGAGAGAAATGGCTGGGGCAGGCAAGCGAGTGCTCAGCACCAAGCTGAGCACCTCCACACTGGAGGGAACATTTGTTCCTCTTCGTCTCAGCCATGGTGTTCCCAGGCCACAAGAGAGATGTTGCCACTGCTTCTGCACTGTGGTGCGATCCCACCACAGCCTGTGCTCTCCAAAGCCCTGGTAGATGGTGGCTTAAGATAAAATGGGATGTGCTGCTGGACCTTATACTAACAAAGAAAGAAGGTCTGGTTGAGGATGCGAGGGTTGGGCGTAGCCTTGGCTGCAGTGACCATGACATGGTGGAGTTCAGGATCCGGCGTGGTAGAAGCAGGGCAACAAGTAGGATTACAACCCTGGACTTCAGGAGAGCCAACTTTGGCCTCTTCAAAGACCTGCTTGGAGGAATCCCGTGGGTTAGGGCTCTAGAAGGTAGGGGGGTCCAAGAAAGCTGGTCAGTGTTCAAGGACCACTTCCTCCAAGCTCAAGACCGGAGCATCCCTAGGAGGAAGAAGTCAAGTAAAGGAGCCAGGAGACCCGCATGGATGAGCAATGAGCTTCTGGAGAAACTCAAATGGAAGAGGGAGGTTTACAGTATGTGGAAAAAGGGACTGGTCACTTGGGAGGACTATAGGAATGTTGTCAGGCTCTGCAGCAGAGATGCAACAAGGAAGTCCAAGGCTCGCTTGGAACTCGGTCTGGCAAGGGATGTCAAGGATAACAAGAAGGGCTTCTTCAAATACATCAGCAGTAAAAGGAAAACTGGGGAAACTGTGG